>JAGQAX010000016.1:30005169-30249538 GCA_019142605.1 Cephalopholis sonnerati
GCTGTTTCCATGACTATTATGCATGTAAATATAATCAGTGACAAAGACACACACACACACACACACAAACTGACCTGTCCAGCCAGCATCTCGTAGAGCAATACTCCAAAGGCCCACCAGTCCACAGACTTTCCATAAGGTTGGTAGGCTATGATCTGAAATATAAGAGACTATGTTCAGGAAACTTGATATCATCACTTAAATCACTGAGGCGAGGAAAGGCAGTGCATCGGGAGAATACTAATTAAGTACAAGCTAAAATACCTCAAAGTAAAAGTAGTAGTGGTTTAAAAGTAGTCTAAAAAATGTTCAGAACGACCAGCTACAGGCCAGAAACATTGACAAGAACACATGCACTGCCAGCCTGCAAACCATCACTCACACCTCACACACACACTCTACCTCAGGAGCTATGTAGTCTGGTGTTCCACAGAAGGTCTTGGTCGTGACTCCATCATTCATATTTTCTTTACACATGCCAAAATCTGCTATCTTAATGTGACCCTCACAGTCCAGCATCACGTTGTCCAGCTTCAGGTCTCTACAGGAAGGAAACCAGAGACTGCTTAGAAGCGAGGTAATGCACTTCAGAATCATTTCCTGTATCTGTGCCACCAACGTAAACATTGGACCCATTTTTCATGAGACACATATCCTCTAAATATTCTGACACTAAAATAGCGTTTTTCAGAAAGACAAATCAGGAGAAAATTAACTTTGTTTGAGATAAATCTTTTTCTAAAGCCACAGTTGGCCGTCAGTGAGTGTCTGTTGCGCTTGTCTTCGTGGTGTGTCTGGCACTGTCAGCCCTTATTGGCTTTTTTTAGCTGATTCAGCATGTTGAATAGGTGTTGGTATGGTGAATGAGAAGAGAAACCAAAGTGAGGAAGGTAAACAAACAGCTAAAGTCAAAAATGAGAGTCACATAAAACAAACTTATTTTATATGTTAAGATAATTTTTCTTTAGCCATTTTTAGCTCTTTAGCAGAAATGTTTCGTGATGGTTGGTGTTATTGTTCACTGACGCAGAGTATATACGCTTTGTCTGAGACTGCTGATAAACCGTGATGGCCCACTTTAGATTCATTTCCTGTATCTGTGTCAGTGGCGGTCCTGAGTCTATTCATACAAATGGGAAAAGTTGACATGAGTGCAGATGATGACTGTGTCCTTTGTCCCATGGTCACTGAAGTCAATACTGGACTCATTTTTCACAAGCCCCAACCCTGCAAACATTCTCACACTACAATGGCATTTTTTCAGACAAACAAATCAGGAGAAAATGAACTTTGTTAGAGACATGTCTCTAGTTTAGCAACATACATCTCACAAGATCTGGCAGCAACAGATGTGATCTTCCACTCATATCAGATATTAAGCTAGCAGATAAAAAGGAGCGGCCCAATCCACACAAAGTTTACTACGCTTCCAAACGAGGTGGGGGGAATCGGGGCAGAGACTAAGATGCTCGCTTAGGAGACTGGAAATGTATACCACTTTGTACCATTAGCGCAGCTTGTAGTGCCTTATCTTCTATTATAGAGGATCTTTGGCTTTGTTCTTTCAACACTGGATTGTGTTGTTGATGTGCTAACTGGCATCATGACCGTCCTCTGGTTTCCCTATTTAAGTGGTGAATATAGACTACTGCCATCTGCTGGTGTGGAGGGTTATTTCCTGTCACACAGGCGCAAAATGTACGTCCTGGTTGGCTGTTGGCTGTGGTCTTGGTTTTTGTTGCCCCTAGTTCGTTGATGTTGGTTTGCTGTGTCTTGGCCTTAAGCAACACAGTCTTTCAAGATCTGGCAACAGCTGATAAGATCTTGTACTCAGTTAGTCTTAGATATTAAGCTAGCAGACAAAAACAATCTGCAAAATAAGGAGCAAACATTAATTGTGTATGGCATACAGTGTTGTATCTTTTTGAATCTGCTTTTATCTATCTACACAACATTCACAATACTTCAAAACAAGGTGGGGGGATGCTGGGGAGAGACATTTGCACCCACTTAGGAGACTGGAACCGCAGACCATGTCATGCTATTGACGCAGCTTATAGTGCGTCATCTTTTGTTATGGAGCATATATGGAGAAACGCAATCTTCTTATCTTGCTTTTTTTACTCTGTAATTTTCTTCTCCTCTGCAATCTGTCTTTTGCAATTCAGTGTGAGTTTGATAGGGAACGATGCACTGCTTAATCCAAGAGGTCGAGCTGCAGTTACGCTAAACCAGATGACAGATTCTGATTTGCAGTTGGGAGCACGGCAGCATTTGTGGGGGCGGATTCTCGACATGATACTATAAACAGCAGAAATCAGTTAATTGCAGCTGAAGTCTAAAGGTCAAAATCCTACTTTTCTTCAGTGGTTACTGGGGATGGGTGACATATTCAGAAAAAAATATTGCAAATTAATACGCATTATTTTTAACTCCTTCCCTGTGGTTTTGCAGTGCACATCTTAAAGGGACAGTTCACCTCCAAATCAAAAATAAATTTTTTTCCTCTCACCTGCAGTGCTATTTACCAGTCTACAATGTTTTGGTGTGAGTTGCCAAGTGTTTGAGATATCAGCCGTAGAGATGTCTGTCTTCTCTCCAACATAATGGAACTAGATGGTACTCGGCTCGTGGAGCTCAAAGCGCCAAAAAATTACATCTGAAAAACTCAACAGCAATGTCTCTTTCCTGAAATCACGACCTGGTTTCTCAAGATAATCCACAGACCTTGTTGTGAGCAGTTTTATGTAGGAACTATTTTCTTTCTATCGAACTACACCCATCAACCCAACCATAGAAGAAAGTGCAGAATATGTAGTTTTGATTTTGGGTGAACTGTTCCTTTGAAGCAAATACTTACACTTACTAACACTTTACTTATAAATATGGCTTATTATTATTTTAAATCTTTTTACTCAGACTGTGCTGAATAAACCTTGTAAAGTCTAAAACTAAACTGAGAATCCTCCATAATGAATGTGGTATTTTGTAAATGTTATTTATTTAGTATGTTGTGGGATGGAGGTTACCTGTAGATGATGCCCTTTAGATGTAGGAAGAACAGACCAATGGCTATCTCGGCAGCATAGAATCTACACACAGACATACACAGACACAAAGAGAAACAATAATTAGAAAGACTCTGAGAGAAAGGACAGGAGAAAAACAGACGGATAATTTGTGTGCGTGTGTATGTGTGTGTGTGTGTGTGTCTGCATAAAGGTCAGGGCTGTCTCTTCAAGGCCAGAGAGCAGCTGATAAGATCAACAGGAGGAGTCTGGACACACTGACCACACAGTCAACTATGTTTACGCATGTGTTTGCGTGGGTGTGCACATTCAGTGTCAGTTTGTAAAGCACAGCTAAAAGCTGTCATTTTGACAGTGTGGAGAGCCATGGTTTATTCATTCAGCTTTATTTAAGTCCAGAGGAATCATTAAGGGCATGACCTTATTTCTAATTTAAATTTCAATGAAAACAAAATAAATACAAACTAATAAGTAATAATAAGAAAATAAACAGATTATAACAGAACACAGTTATAAAGCCATTTAGGGCTTTATAAATACATATAAACCAGTGCCTGTCACATCTTACAGTTAGAGACAGCCACCCAACCTTTTCATACAAGATGCAATGATATGTTTAGTAACAGCCAGTGGTAATAAATCATAGGGCGAGGTGATGAACTGAATCCAAGGGTTTAAGAGATTCTGTTCAGACCTGGTATTAACATGTGTCTTGGTTGACTGGATCACAAGTGGACAGCTCTAAATCTGTCTGTTCACACCTGGCATTCGAATGCGTCTCTGCAGGCGTCTCGAGTTACCACTTGTGATCTGATTTTACTTCCCAGCTGTATTATATACATATTAACACATGAATCATTTCATTTTTTTATTCATTTATCATGAGACAAGTGCATACTGTGGTCCCTGGTCCTCCCCGGTGCTAGGGGACTACTGCTGCAGGAGTGTGAACTCTGTGCCGGGGACAAATGGTGAAAGTCCGCCCACATACACACAGTAACGGGGCTGACTGTGAGCATCACAAGACTAACTAGCCATATCAGTGTCGGTGCAAGTTTGTTGGGACTGTTTAACAGCTGCTGCTGTGTTAGCTTGAGCTAACTGGGCAGACGATGAACTGACTGTATGCCAGCGCGGGAGAAGAGTGGCTTTGGGGACGGTCCCTCAGTGCTGCACTGTTTAACAGCAGCAGCAAAGACTTTTGGGCCTGATAAGCCAGCATGTCACTGTGGCCCTGGACACATTAGCGCACACATTACTGAAAGAATGTGGCCATATGTGGCTCAGACCGTATCCAGTTGTGGTCTGAGCGATCAGATCTAAAGATGCGTTGAGAACGCATTGTGTGCACTTAGAACTGTTTACTTGGGATTCAGTCACCCAGGATGAATGTTTATACCAGGTGTAAAACAGGGCCATAGTGGAGGCAGAGGAGTATCTATAAATAAGATCACTGTAATCCAAGACAGACAAGAAGACAGCCTGAATTATCTGCTTCCTATTGAGCACAGGAAAATTAGCTCTGTTTCTGTATAAACATCCAATTATTTGTCATAGCTTGCTGTAGTGTGGGACATGCAGAGCCTGTTTACAGCTTGTTGCATGTTTAATCAGCGATCAGCATGATGACCACATGGGCGTCGCTGCGGCAGGATGCTAACACAGCTTTAGATGCTAAACAAACATACACAGAAGCACAAAACCCAAAAGACCAGAAAATGAGGCAAAAGTGTGAGGCACCATCATCATCATCATCATCCACGGAGCAGAATATCCTGACTATTGTCTAATAAATAAATTAAACAGAGCAGAACAAGTCGATGGCCTTAGATAAAAGAGTTCCTCACCCCCGTTCGACTTGCCCTTCAGCAGTCTAAACCTTCTGCCAGAGGGAAGAAACTCTAATTCCCTATAAAGCAGATGAAGGGCAAACTCCTCCACGGCTCTCGCTTTCCCGACAGCCCGCTTGTCAAATATGTCAGCCCGCTGGTTTGACTTGACACCAGTGATCTCGCCAGCCACCTTAATTATATTCTGCAGTTTTGGAGGTATTCTACCACACACTGAAAACTCACAGGAGCCGCTGGATTACTTTCATTTCTTTGAAGTTCTTTAGAGCAGCAACGTGCATCGGGGCGAACAACATATTTCACCCCGAGGCTCTGCTAGGATTGCTCATCCATCACCTGAGCCCCGTCAAACTGCTGATGGCTTATTCAACATGATTTTTTAAAAAAGCATTACCAAACTGTGAAACACCTACAAGCACGGGATTAAGATCTTGTGTTATGATGGCATAAGAATGTATCGTAGCTTTTAGTCTGCTTTGTGTGTGTGTGTGTGTGTGTGTGTATACTCACACAGCATGGGGCTCTTTGAACTTGCCGACCTGCTGAATCTGATACATGAGATCTCCTCCGTTTATGTACTCCATGACAAAATACAAACGGTCCTACGGAGAGATAGAGGAGCAGACAGAGAGAGAGAGATGTTAAAAAGTTCATGTTCATAAAAGCAGGTGAGAGGTCAGAGAGAAATGGTATGACAGCAGAGAAAAAAGCAAGATACTGTAAAGAGAAAGGGATGGCTCAGAGGTAGATAGAGAGTGATGGGTCAAATAACAGAGGATTAAAAGAGAGATATAGAAGAAAATGACACAGGCAGTGAAACAGAGAGACAAAAGATGGAAAAAAGGAAGAAGACAGTGAGAAAGAGGTGATCGGGTTGTCGTCCTGTCAGTCTGCAACTGAGGGAACACAGCAACATCAATTTAAAAGCTTATTCTCCTCCATTATCTGCAGAAATTGCCAATAAAGTACAGTATATGAGGGAGAGTGGAGGGATTTGGTGTGTGGCCGTGTGTGTGTCGGGAGAAAATATTGTGCTTTTGTCCAGTGTGTAGGATTTAGCGGAATATATTGGCAGATATGGAATACAATAATCGGTATGTTTTCTTTAGTGTATAATCACCTGAATATAAGAGTTTTTGGTACCTTAGGGTGCATTTGTAAAATCTAATGTGACGCTCTGCACTAAGAGGAGAAAGCTGTTGTTCGAAGGCATGGAGCGTTCTGTTTCTACATGAATTAACAAATGGCTAAGTTAATCACACATTCACTACACTCTGCGCTCTGCTGCTCCGTCTCCCCAGACAGAGGGCCCAGAGTGTGCTCTGCCACTCCGAGAGTACGGTGTTCTGGATAACCAAACAGTACATTCCAACAGGGCTCCAAAGTCACAAACCATCCAGATTGTGCCCTGGCACCCCTTGGTAGTATGCCCTAAGCACACCCTTAGAATGAGACGTTAATATCTGCATAGGCAGAGAGTCTGCCATGTTGTTTCTACAGTAGCCCAGAATGGAAATAAAACAAACACTGGCTTTGGATAGAGCCGTTCGTGTTTTCGTGTCGGCCATTTTAGTTAGCAGCCCTGCAAAGAGCCAAACAGAAAAACATATATTTTTAACATGAAACTTCTTTATTCAGTGTTTTGACCAGTTAAATCACCAGGTCTGTTTGTTTTAGAGTGGAAGAGACTTCTGTGGCTAATTCGGCTCCTGGTAGAAACCTCCTGAAAGTCTGGATCTCACGTTATCACACAAAAAAGGTGAGCACACATTAGCTGGTGCTAGGCTAGCAGCAGTAGACAGGCTGAACAGCATTGGAGGAACACTAATTTGTAACCTGAAACTTCTTTATTCAGTGTTTCAATCTGTTTTAATCACCTGGTCCTTTTGTTTTGGAGAGGAAGAGACCTCTGTGGATAATTCGGCTCCCAGTAAAAACCTCCTGGACAATAAACACTGAAGGAATCCTAACCAGAAGTTCACACCCTCACAAGGGAGAAGCTTTTTAGCTGCTTGCAATCTGCAATCCTACACACTGCTCCTTTTGGGTGTTTCTGTGTATGTGTGAGTGTGTTGCAGAACATACATGCATTGCCTGATAAGTCTTTAAGTGTGTGTCTACAGTGTATGTGTGATTGAAATGCAGTATGTATGTGTGTATGCATGCATGTTATAATTGCCTCTATGTATGTGTGCGTGTTATAACTGTCTGCTAAGTCCCATATGTACGAAAGCCCTCCTCTGGTCAGAGAATTACTGCTGAGGAGGATTAACACACTCACTTCTGGTTTGTGTGTGTGTGTGTGTGTGTGTGTAGCCCAGGTCAACTCTTGTCTTTAACCACAACCTCAAAGGGATCCACATCATGTTATGTTCATTGATCAAGAGAAACATGTACAAATGAGTGTGTTTATGTAGCATGTGAATGTAAATGACTCGTACTCTGTGATAAGTATGAGAGCTATATTTACTCCTGTGTTGACTCATCTTCAGTGTAATATGGATTATACGTCAGAAGATGAGCATGAATCAAATATGAATCCGGCCTGTGTATTCCAGCTGTGAGCTGGTGACAGCAGGCAGGGTGACTGCTGTTAAGACCACAGCGCTCACCAGCAGCGTGCCTGTGCCCTTCAGCAGGGCACCGCGCTGTGGCTCCCTTCAGATCACATATAATGTAGGGGTGTGGGGGCCTACGAAGGGTGTCACTTCAGCTAGCAAAGAATCTAAAAGAGATAGCTGTGCTGGTTTCTAGTCAGTCTGTGTTTGTAAGACCAAACATTTTCAAGTTCATTGAGCCCATAAAGCCTGAACTTGCAGCAGATGAAGCAGATGAACCTTCACAAAATCACAACATGTTGTTTTTATACAACATGTTGTATACGCCATCCATTCAAGTGTACCCCAAAGTTCTGTCAGGCTGAGGGTGAAGTATTCTTTTAAAAAAGAAGACGTCAAGACATTAGTAAAAGCACTGTTACAAATACTGGGCTGTTGTTTCTAATCAGACATAAAAACATTTTATACCACGTCATACAGCTTTTGTGAGAGCCTGTCGATCCACTCACCATGCTCTGGAAAGTGGAGTGCAGTTGTGTTAAGAATGGAGGCTTTCCAGCCAACGCTAACACTCTCTTCTCCACCATGGTGCACTCCACGTCATCGTCCTGGATCACTACGTCCTTCTTCAGGATCTTTATAGCGTACAGCTCCTCTGTCGTTTTACGCTCTGCCAGCATCACCTAGAGAGAGGAGAAGTGAAAGGGAAGGGAGAAGGCAGAGAGGAAAATACAAGGAAGAATGAATTCATCAATATTCAGAATCTTTATGGCGCACAGCTCCTGACATGCCTTTATAGTAACATCACCTTGGAAGAAAGAGGGGTGCAGGGAAGACAAGATAGAAAGAGGGAGAAAGAGGGCAAAGAAGGGAGGGAGGCAGAGAGATGTGGGAGTCAGGGAAAGGGGAAAGGAAAGAGGAGGTACTGTAAAGGGCAGGGATGAAGGAGTGGAGTGATAAAGGAAATCTGTTTTGGGTTAGACAGTCAAAGCAGAAATAAAACGAGTAAGGACAGGAGGGAAGGAGACAGAAAACTGATTCATCATATTTCAAGATGTCATCTGAGGAGAGGAGAAATGGGAAGAAAAAAGAAAGGACAAAGGGAAAGGAGGGGACAAAATGCTCTTATAGTGTGATTGCATGTCACTCTGTATAACACAGATCTGATAAAACCTGTTTAACAGCAAAGGAATACTGTGCTCTCTTACCAAATAAAGCCTTTGTGGTCATAGCTTTCACTACGCCCCTTGAGATGTTAAAATGGAAGCACCGTGCTTCTCCGTCTTTTGCTTATTAGGTCAGAGATGTTATGTATTTCTTAAAGATAAAAAAAAAAACCACTTAAAAGGTCGTTTCTTTGTTAAGATACGGAGTCCCTTTATGGATTTTTATGACTCTCTACAGGAACCTCTTGATAAAGAGTGGGGTGGAACCCATAAATGCCCCATTACGGCTGTGAGCATTCCACCTCTCCTCCCCTCCCCTCCATTTTTCATTTTTCCCCTTTCCTTTTTCTTCTGCTTTAAATAATTAATGCATTTATTTGATTATTTTATATATTTTTCCCTCCTTCACCTGCATTTTGTAACATGTTATGGGTGAGTGGGTGCGTAGGGTGGTAAGGATGGAAATGGGGTTTTAAATTTGTCAGCATATCTGATGAATAATTCTTTTTAGTTGGGGGATTAGTTGGGGAATTGAAGTCAAATGTATATATTTCTTTTATTTTTGTGGGATACAATCTTCGAAAATCAATAAAAAATGTATTTACAAAAAATAATGTTGGTTGCAATTTGTGTCAGACTACGATATCACTGGTGCCTGGTGATCAATAAAAAATTTGTAGCTATATCATCAGCGTGCATCATCTCTTTGTGCTCCACTGCTTTTCTAATTTTTAAAAAATGTTTACTTTATAAAACTAGAGCTCACAGTGTTGTGTCTCCCAGTGTATTTTGTGTCATTTCATGCTCATTCCAAGCTTTGCTGACATCAGTCGTAGAAGAGGCCACACTGTGAGAACTGACCGTTCGCTAAACCCCTTGTCAAACAATGACTGCCCTATCATAGCCTTTCAACCATTATTGGTAGGCCTGTTAAAGGAGCACTTCAACAGCAAAATGACCATATGTATAGCAGATACTCGTTGGGTGTTACCTTGAATTCGTGAAGAAAGCTTTGTTTTTCTCACGTCTCCACAGCAAATAGAGAATCCAAGAAAGGTGAACGCTATTTATGAATTTAAGTAGTCAGGGTCCACTTTTAACACCATGAAACTTTATCAAATCATCTGTCTCTCTCACACAACTTCAACAAGTCTAAATTATCCAGTGGTATGCAGAGTACTTTTTTCACCAAATTGTAATGACTTACAACATGTTAGTACAAACAGTGCACAGCTGAGCAGCCTGCATGGGCATGCTTTTAAACTCAAACAGAGGCGGGTGTGTTTCATATTGCAAAGTTTTAGCAAAAAAGCGTGATGTGTTTGGGAGGTAATATGCATATATCTTGTTCATGAGTGAGGGTATAAATGGAGCGTGAGATGGATTGGCTGTTTGGTGTGGCGTCTGCAGTGATGCAGGCACTGTGCCGGACCGTCGTGGTGAAGAAAGAGCTGATAAGAGAGAAGAGTTATTGGTCCATCTATGTTCCAGTCCTCACCTATGGTCATGAGCTCTGGGTAGTGACCGCAAGAATGAGATCGCAGATACAAGTGGCTGAAATGAGTTTCCTCCGTGGGGTGGCTGGGCTCAGCCTTAGAGATAGGGTGAGGAGCTCGGACATCCGAGGGGAGCTCGGAGTAGCTCCTTTGCTGTTGATAGGGACTATTTAAGGTGGTTCAGGCATCTGATCAGGATGCTCCTGGGCGCCTCTGCTAGAGGTGTTCCAGGCACATCCCACTGGTAGGAGGCCCTGAGGCAGACCAAGGACACACTAGCAGGATTACATAACTCATCCAACCTGGGAACATCTTGGGGTCCCCCAGGAGGAGCTGGAAAGTGTTGCTGGGGAGAGGGACGTCTGGGGTGCTTTGCTTGGCCTGCTGTCCCCGCAACCCAGCCCCGGACAATCAGTTGCAAATGGATGGATGAGCGTATGACTAGATAAGTAACACTTGGATTATACTGCACACGTTTGATTGTTTCTTGTTGTTAAATGCACACCCTGATGACTTCAGTTCCTGAGGAATGGTCGCCCTATTTGGATTCTCTCTCTCTGTGGAGGCATGCGACAGAAAGTTTTCTTCACAGCATTAAGGTAACACGGGGTGAGTAATGAATATACAAATGGTCATTTTGTGGATGAAGTATTCTTTTCAGCTTTGGATTCCTCCGCGTTGAAGCAGGGCTTTTCCTCTTTTCTTCCTTTTCAGTGAAATAAGGCAGAAACAAGCTGCACGGCACTGAGATGATTGAGAATGATTAATTAATGGCCCATACAGCCTCTATACACTGTGCGATTCTGGGCTGAAAATCTTTGCTTGCCGATACAAAATGTTAACGGCACAGAGCACAGATTATTTAGTGTCTTCTGTAAGATTTTTATACTGTTCAGCTTCTCTTTGCCCTTCATGGACACCAGGGAGGAGAAAAAGTAGGAAAAAAAGAGTAGGAAGAGAAAGAGGGGATTATTTCACATGTCTTTTTCTTTAGGGCACACAGTGTGGGGGGCGGATGGAGATAAAGGAAGGTGGATGGGTGAGGAGAGTGGGATTAAAAAAATGGGTGGAAAGATTGAAGGAGGAAGTGAAGGGCAGAGGGAATGGCGAAGAAAGAGATTGGCAGCAGTCAAGCAATCCAGAATCCTTTTTGTTTTAATTGTGAAGTCTGGGAGCACATCTGCTTGTAATTACACCTGTGAGATGCACACACACACACACACACACACACACACACACACACACACACACACACACACACACACATATATGGTTTCATATATAACCTGCGGCTGCTGATTTCCGTCGAGGTCGAACAGACAGATGCCAGAATGCAATCACTATGAGATGCCTCTGTGTTGCTGTGTATATGTATGTGTGCTCAGCAGTTTAAATGTCTTGTAGCCAAGGTCAGGCCCATGTAGCTAACAATGCCTCAAATGGAGGAGTAAACGTTTCTGTCTCGTCTTCCTCTCAGGTCTCTTGTTTACCGTATACTGTTCTCTCCTTTTTCCATCACCATATCTTCCCTCTTGTTTCTCTTTGTCTCCCTTTCCTACTTTCCTCCTCCTTTCTCCTCTCCTGCCCTCATATCCTCGTTCCTGAAGAACCCTGCAGCTGCTGCAAATAGCGGTTCAAAATGTAGGTCAAGTCTCAGCTCGCAGGTCATCTCATAAAAGTTGCAGCAGGCTTGTGACCAGGTCATAAAAGTTCAACTCTCTGGACTGAAATCTGTATGGAGGAATTATATGAGCAAGTGTGACTGTTGAAGGTGTGCTGTCGGTAGAGCGAACCTTAACAGCTTGAGAAAGTGGAGCTTTAAAGCAATAGATCATCATTTTGGGAAATACATCTTTTTGCTTTCTTGTGGAGAGTTGGATGAGAAAAGAGACTCTTATCTCTCTGTTCAATATAAGGCTATAGCCTGGATGTGTTTAGTCTTAGAGGTGCTTGTAGGTGGATTTTGATACCTTTGGACTGAGCCAGGCTAGCTGTTTCCCCCCGCTTTGGTGTCTTTATGCTAAGCTAAGCTAACTGACTGATGGCTGTAACCTAATATCAAACAGACAGATATAAGAGTGGTATAAATCTTCTCGTCTAACTCTCAACAAGAAAGTTAAAAGGTGTACATCCCAAAATGTTGAACTATTCCTTTAAAATTAATTTGTGACAAACTTTTTCAAGAAATCAGATGTTTACTGTCTGCGGGAAAGACAGCACACAACAATAAAAAATTCTTAGTAGCTAGCAAACATGCTAGGTGCAAAAAAGAAAGATAGAAAAGTCAGATGCAAAACGAGTCTGATTACGTCTCGTGCTGTCACAAGCATGAGCCTCTCATCCATAAGTAGATTCAACATTCTTTTTGCATGGTGATACTGTTGGAGGGTGCAGGTTGGTCGAAAAAAATGTTCCTAGATGAAACTGCTCACAACAAGGTCTGTGGCTTATCTCAACTAACCGAGTCATGATTTCTGGAAAGAGACATTGCTGTTAAGTTTATCAAATACTGAGCATAGCATTAGTTCAGGCAGGATATGATGTCAAGCTCAGCTGATCTCAAACCGCCCAATTAACTGATGGAGCAGCTGATTGATGGAAGGGAGTCAGCTGATAGATCACGTGATTCCTTTCCATGCAACCAATTGGCAAATCTTATTCATGGCGCCCTATTTAAACTGCTCTGGCCTGCCTACTGTTGCTGCTTCATCTGCAAGGTCCTTTACAACCTGCCTCCACCCCAGCTCCTCCTTTTCATGCTGTGTCTGACTTATCAATGTCATTTCTGTTTGTCATTGATGCTGCTCTGTTCTCTTCCCGAGGGGTCTTTGCTGCTGCTCTCCCTGCCCTAGGCTTTCCATGTAGGCACATTAAAAGGCAGGGGGGTTTGCTCTCCTTGCCTTAGGCGTTCCTCTTTTGCACGTGGAAGGGCAGAGAGGTGTGCTCTCTCTGCCTTAGGCTTTCCCCGTAGGCCTAGGAGAGGTTTTGGTACTTTGAGCACCACAAGCCAAGTGCAATCTAGTCCCATTATATTCCAGAGAAGGCAGATATCGCCAACACTCGACAACTCGCACCAGAACAAAAAAAATATGTACTTCTGATTTTTGGGTGAACTGTTCCTTTAATTTTGATTTTAAAAAGTCAGATTACAGCTCACAATTTCAAGCTCATCATCTCTCTCGACTTATATGTCTTGTCACTGTGACAGTAGGCTGACAGCAAAAACTTCTCTGAGGTTCCATTCTTCAGAAGGAAAATGTTCAGAAACAAAAAAGTAGTAACTCATGTAAATTATCAGCACAGATAAAGCCTCTTTTTTTTCCACATGTGAGACTGCTCCGCTGAAACGAGTCGACTGGCTGCATAGCCTTCCTCTTTCCTATCATTCTAAAACTAATAAAAGAACTTTTATCTTGAAACAAGGCAGAGAACAAGTGAAAAGAATGAGGAAGAGAAACGGCTGAGCTTTACATTACATGGTTAGCATGGTGTGTTTGTAGTTCCCACGAGGCTAATTGAGTTTTGGGACCTCAACAAAGGATCTTTCATCCAATCGTATTCATATTAAAAACTTTTTTCTTATGTTAATTTGCATAAAACACTGGGTGAACCTAGTGACTTGAACATTTTGCAACTGCAAACTCAAGCTAAGCTGAATTCGACTGATTTATTGATGTGTTAAATACACCATTTTCTCTGGAGAAGCAAGATAGACTGGATCTTAGAAAGACCACTGAGTTAAGAAAACACCACAGTACGCTGACATGTTTTGCAAACAGCAACATGAGCTGCCAAGAACTACTACTACCTGCTCACTTGGTATAAACTGCTGTTGATGAATGTCAGATTAATGATGTAAATGGGAAACATATCACGCTCGTTATTCTTTCCAAAACCCGCCAGTACAGAACAATCTTAGTGACCTTATACCCACTTCATCATTTTTTTCCCTCAGAGATCAGAAACTTAGACGCTTTGCTGTTTATGCCATATAAATATTCAGGTATGATAATGTGAAGGGGTTATTGGGTTTGGGATACTACAGGGAGTGCAGCACAGATGGGCATAGACACACAGGTGTGTTTGTGTGTGAGTGTGTTAGGTTGTAAGTGTGTGTTTGCATAGAGAGTAGCCACAGATAAAGAATGTGCATTACAATCTCCAGCATTAAAGTTTAGATATCTGTTGAAGTTGGATCTATGCTGGTGGTATCCTTTGACAACAGCAAGTCTATGTGAGAGAGAGAGTGTGTATGTGTGTGTTGTGCATGCTAGGACTCATCCCATATGGCTGCAGTGTGACTCTATGGTAATACAAACTCTATAAAGTTGAAACAGAGAGAAAGGACACCATCTGGCCCAAAGCTCATTTTATGCAACCACAAGGACAAGGACGAGACCAACACTAGAGCGAGAAGACATAAAACCACAGGGTTTCATCCAAAATCAAAAGATGCACAGGACACAAAGCAACAACAGGAGCTCTTTGGTATCATTACAATGCTAGTTGACTTTGTCATCATGCCTTTACACATCATTGTAGGCAGTTACCTGATTCATTAAAGTCCTGTCTACGAGTGTACAGATATTTTTTAAAACGGATATTTTTCCCCTCCATTTCTCCATTTTTTAAAAATAATTCTATCCACATGACCTTTGTTTCACAAAATATCTCCGTCAACACCAAAATGACGAAGTGACCTGAAATGCTCGCCGACATTAGCTGTCTTTAGCAGCCTTCCTTCAGCACAAAGGTAGTAATGTGTACAAGCTACATTATCCTTTTCAAAACACCCACTACAGATCTCATCACTGAGATGAAGGAGCTCACTCAAAGATATGAGTGATGCCCTGGACATGCTAAACTTTTTCTTCCATTCCCCCAAAACTGCCATTTCAGTCAGACAGCTCACGTTTAAATGCTCATGTCAACAGCAGAACATAGTCAGAGTTTGGTGTCTAGACTTTGGCCTCAGCAGTGCTAACAAAACATTAGCAAACCAGAACGTTGCCATGGTTGTTGTTTCTGGCGTAGGCTCATTACACAAAGTAACACTGGGAAGGTGCGAGTTGAGGAGATGACGTCATTGTTTCCCAAATGGTCTGTTGTACATGTCCACACAGATAAACAGTCAATCTACATATGCGAAGGCTTTTTTAAAAAAAAAACTCCTCTTCAGTGACCTAGAACACTGTTTGCATGTGGGTCACAGACCATAATGTACAGGAAAATATCCATCTTCAAAAATATCTGTATACACGCAGGCAGGGCCTGAGTTACATTTCATGATCTCATTGAGGTTCAGTGTCTTCTTCAAGGGCATTTTGGTCACAGTGTCATTCATAAACTGGCTGCTCTACTATGAATTGCGGCGTTTGTCACTATTGGCAACGCCTTTTTATCCAAGAAAGTTGTTCTGGGTCATTTGACAGAAAAGCAGTCCTCAGGATATTAACTGTCATGTGTCGTAAATGATGCCGCTGTGTTTTCTCTGCTGACCTTGCGGAGTGAATTTACCCAGGGAAAACAAATGAACCCATTCCACTGCACTGCCTGATACTGCTCTGTGCTGTATTACAGTGGGCTGTCTTGTATTATTCTAAACTGCCATATCTATCATATATTCTATATAGTCAGTCTGTCTCCACACAGATGGTCACTGTGGGACTTCTTCTCACTGCTCGTGTTTTTATTCCTAAATGAAACCAGACTTTTGATGAGACTTTTATTAGACTTTTATAGTCCACATTGTATTTCTATGTGCTAAGTGTTCTCGAGGAGGAACGATAAGAAAGACACGCACATCCCAGTGTTCGATAAGATGGGTGCTGGATCAAAGACATAGCTAGCAGAGTTAAAACAAATGCCAGAAGATCCCTGGTTAGAAGGAGGAAGTCTGAGGAAAGGCCTGGTGCTCGAAGCATTACACAGCATTAAAATCCTTCTAACAGGAGCCACTTAGTGTGTGAATCTCTGCTAGATGTTCCCAGGCACTATGTATCCCATTTATATTTGCAGGAGCAAAAGCAGCAGACCACAATAAGATGAGCTGCATCAAGTTTTGGGTTGTGCTGCTGTCACAAGGCCATGTGGATTAAAGTTGGTTTCAATTCTTAAGTATTTATCTGCAACATTAAATATGAAAGCTGGCACGGTGATACAGTGGTTAGCATTGTCGCCTCACAGCAAGAGGGTACCTGGTTCGAACCCAGGGTGGGAGAGCCCCTTTGTGCAGAGTTTATATGTTCTCCCCGTGTCTGTGTGGGTTTTTTTCTGGGTACTCCAGCTTCCTCCCACAGTCCAAAAACATGCAGGTTAATTGGTGACTCTAAATTTCCCGTAAGTGTGAATGTGAGTGTGAATGGTTGTCTGTCTCTATGTGTCAGCCCTGTGATAGTCTGCCGACCTGTCCAGGCTGTAAACCTGCCTCGCGCCCAATGTCAGCTGGGATAGGCTCCAGCTATCCCTCAGAATAATTGGTTACAGAAAATGATGGACTGAAATTTTAATGATAAATAAGCAAAGATCAAAGTTAAAGTTCTGAAAAAACACCCTTAATTATTATTATTAAGTGCTCAACAGTCAAAAACAGGAATCTGTGGTATGTTTAATCTGAAAACAGTGTGCACTGTTGTGCTATGGTTTCGGGGTCAAACAACATGTATCCTCGAAACAGTGTGAGGCAGTGTGCAACAGGCTTTAAAGTACCTTGTCTCTCATTTGTTGGGCGTTTCAGAGGCATTACCCAATCAGCAGCAATGTGTATGTGAACCAAACTAATGAAAATATACCACAACAACATACATTAGGGGGTCCCCGGGAAATTCTCTATTTTGTCAAAGGTCCTTGGCTGAAAAACAACTGAGAACCTCTGACATAAACAACATGAAGCATTCCCGCTTCCAGCGTAGAGAGAATGTTAAAGATAATCTACAGACCTTGTTGTGAAAATTTTCCCAGTGGTCACTCGCAGTATTGCAGCAAAAAAAATCCCCTGCAGGTCAAAAAGCATTTTCCCCATAGACCACCATTATAAAAGAGACATCTGTAACACTGTTGACAGGACACCTCCGACTGCAAACATGATCAATTATGACTCTTTCTATTATGAATTTTTGAACCATTGAGGTTTTATATTTGTTAAACTACTTGAATTGAGAGTATTAACTTAAATCTGTGACATCATCACAATGCAAAATCTGTGAGCTGACCAGGAACTTGTGGGCAGAGCTAGCAGGAGAAACACTGCTGCACATATTCAGTGGGCTGCATGCTGTCGAAGTACACCTGGAAGCTAGAAACTTTTTTTGGCATATGCACCAGGGGAGCAGCTCCACTGGAATGAACAGGCGCCATCTTAGCATCCAGTATTAAGGTATCATTATAAATCTATTAGGCTGTTAGGCTTGGAGCAGAGCTGTCCATGGTGCTGATGATTCCCACAACACAGACCAACACGCTCACATCCTGTAATATAACAGCTTCATATGAGTGTTTTTGCTGTGTCTGTGCTTATGGTGTGTGTGTGTGTGTATAGAGACATGACATTACAGATCAGGCTGAGGCATGCGCTCGCCCATGAGATACAAGTGTGTGTGTTATTACCCCACTGTAAGCATGTCCATAGAGAAATGTTAGCAGCAGTATTGTGATGCAGATGTCCTCAGATGCTGAGGCAGAAAGAGCAGCTCTAAAGGTACCAGCCTCCCACACAAAACTCAGGAACCATTACAATGACACGCACGTCACGTGAACGCCTGTTTGTGCATGTGTGTGTTTCTATTTCTGTCTCATGTACTGCGTGCGTCTCTTTCTAAATACTCTGAGTTTGTATTAACAAAATGCGGCGGTGTGTGTACACAGAATAGGTCAGAATGATGAATGTGTGTAAAAGTGCACTTTGTGTGTCCTTGTTCGTATCCGTGCATGTTTTGGGGATCTGTGTGCATGCATGTGTGTTTCGGGTATTCCAGTAATGATCGACCCTCGACTCAGTCTCTCCACATTGACGCATCAGTGTTGCTTTAAATGCCTGTTACCATGGAAACAGGCAGCCGGCATACAGGTCTGGTACACAGACAATGGTCTCTCTCTCTGTCTCTCTTTCTGTCGTTCTCTTTCTGTCACTTTCTGTCTCTCCACCCCTGCCGCTCCACCCGCCGTTTACCCAATTTTCTCTCTCGCCACATCTTCCCATTCTTTCCGTTTCTTGCCTTGATTTTCATTCACTCACGTCACTCTCCCCCTCTCCAAGGTTTCCCCCCTCCTTTCTCACTCTCCCTCTTTTCATTCAGTCTGACGTTTTTTACCTCTCTCTCAATTCATTCATGTCAACCTCGCCGCCATGCTCTCACATCTCTGTCTCGCTCTCCTTTCATCACTCTCTCCACTTGTCACGTCACCCTCTTCGTCTCTTTCCCTTCATCCATCTCTGTCTACCTGCGCTCCATCTCCTTTAATTCCCTCTATCTCAATCTTCTCTTTCTGTCCATCTTTTCTTTCCTCTGAGCTCTGTGTGCGTGGATGGAGAGCACTGATGCTCGGTCAAACACACACAGATGCTCACAGAGGTTTTCATCATAGCACACGATTAGAGCTTGTTTAATTGTGGCTTAGCGCAAACATGTTGGCAGCTACACGTATAATAGGTTCCTTGGGAGCACTGGGTTCGTGCATCCTAAAAATGGATGCTACATGTCTACAATTAAGCTCATGAACGGTGGGGGCAGCATATCAGGATGTGAAGTAAGGTCTGCCGCAGACTCTTTAAAATGAGAACAATAATGCTGGCGAGCATAGAAGATGAATAGTGTTTTTTTTTTTTCTTTTTGCAGCTACAGCATGACTTGGTAATGTTCACAAACTTTAGATCTTTGGATAGATATTGTTCCTTAAAGGTATGTTCAGATTTTTGTGTGGTTGTATGAGGTACCTATCCTTAGTAAGTGTATTAAAAACATTAAATGGCGATCAGAAGACCCTAAATTTGGAGAAGCAGGCAAGAGTTCAAGACAGAAGTCAAACAACGTACTGCTGTGAAAGGGGGCAGCAGCAAAACCTATTTTAGCCACCTATAACAGATCAATATTAGCTGAAGTATATGCAATGTTTAGAATATTTTTTCCACATTACCTTGCCTTCACACAGTCCTTCTTGATAGAGCACTGAAGTTGTTATATCGCTCTCTTTAAAGCCACCAGACTCCTTTGACAATTACAGTAATTTTACCTCACTGAACACATGAGTTGCTAGTCTACTACTGCCCTAACTGTTTGTTTGTGTTATTGTGGGACATTGGTGAATCTGAACTATCTATCCATCCATCTATTTTTGTAACCGCTTCTTGAAGGTGGCGGGGGGCGAGAGGCAGGGTACACCCTGGACAGGTTGCCACACTATCACAGGGCTGACACATAGAGACAGACAACCATTCACACTCACATTCACACCTACAGGAAATTTAGAGTCACCAATTAACCTGCATGTCTTTGGACTGTGGGAGGAAGCTGGAGTAGCCAGAGAAAACCCACAATGACACAGGGAAAACATGCAAACTCTGCACAGAAGGGCTCCCTCCTGGGTTTGAACCCTCTTGCTGTGAGGCAAGTGCTGACAGTGCTGCCTGAATCTGAACTAACCCTTTAAAACACCAACGTCAACAAACACAAGCTAACTAACTGATCGAGGCAGCCTTAAGGCCTTTGCACAATGAGTCAATTTTTTTTGGCTACGTAAATTTTTTTTGGCTACGAAAATTTGCAATATGTGACAAAATTATAAGACACATTTCTTCCTTTGCCTCTCTCCACTGGAGTTACCTATCTAACTGTCATCACTCTGTCTAGTAGCTGCATGAAGGGGCGGAGCTGTGCTGCCTCTCTGTCTCCACATTCTGTGTGTGGTCAACACCCTCCTCCTCTTCATCATCATCCACCTGAATATTACTGTCTGACATGTTGAAAGTAACTATATGGGTTGCGCACCCACATTTTCTTCACTGATTCTTGGTCAAACATCTCTCTAAAGACTTCTGAAGGATGTGAAAAATGCATAAACGTGTGCAAACGTGAAGTTGTATTTGTGTTTAGACGTGCAAAACTTTCGGATGAAAAAAACAGACTCAGTGTGCAAAGGCCTTTAGACCTCCAGCTCCTGTGTTGAGCAAGGTAAAATCACTGTTTCTGTCAATGTAGCATATCTACACTAAAACCAATATTGACTTTTTTCAGGTCGGACTTTCTTTAGATGGCTAAAATATGTTTTGCTGCTGGTCCCCATCCACAGCAGCACATTGCTTAGCTTCCATGCTGATCCTTCTGCCTGCTTCAAACTAAGGGCATGCGATCGCCATCTACTGTAGCTAATACGCTGACTATGGATAAGTTCCTCATTCAACCCCCCTCAAAAGATCTAAACTTACCCTTCAACCCAACCTTATCCTTTACTGAGTCAACTGAATTACTTTCGGACTATTCTCTTCTTGTGCTACAGTAACAATACATCGTAATATTTACGTTTTCCCTGCAATTACCGTCTTGTGGCCACAGTGGCTGTTATTCAGCTTTAGTTTTCTAACATAAACATTGTAGGAACCCTCTCAGTTGTCCCAATCATGTTTACTTTGTGCAAAAATTGTCAATCTCACAAAAATATTCTGGTGTCAGCCAGTACAGTAATGATTCATCTGCTGATTCATCAGCTGCTGAGAGGATATACATTTTAATCCTCTGAGTATGTGATGCTAGGAACGCCAAGCAATAAGCAGATACACACCTGTGGCACAGACATAGTAGCAGACAAACATCCACACTACAGCCTCACCTTGCCGAAGCTGCCCTTGCCCAGCACCATCAGGAAGTTAAAGTCAGCCAGCTTCATGCGATCTTGGTTGCCATTGGAGTCGAACCGTGAAGCAGCATTAGCCGACTTGCCTTCTGTGTTCTTGCCCGGTCCAATCTTGGCTCTCTAAATAAGAGAGAATAGGGGACTACGTTAGACACAACCTCCAATATTTAAAGGGACAACAGACTGTAAGTGAAGAATATTTAAGCATACTAACATTTTAAAAAGTTATGATGTGGCAGCTGGTGATATCGGGCCTTTCAGCAGTATTTGTTGAGGAAAATAAGATTTTTACTTATTCACTATTCCCAACTGTGTGTGGCCCCTTTGGTGCTGGAATTGGAACCAACAACCAAGGTGCTATTTGTCACATTTTAACGTCAACACATTATGGTAAAAATTAGATTGGTAGTCATTACCATGACTCTGCATTTCAATTCATGTGACACTTGGATTGGCATAAAAATGGGGACGGTGGCTGTAAAACAGCTCGGATGTTTACATAATGACAGATGTGAGGAAAAGGCCTTGAAGGAAAAACCAGTGAAACATTCATTTCTTCAGCGTGCCAAGAATTGGGGGCCAAGAATAACATCCTTCTTGTGAATCATTTATGTGAAATGTTGTCATCATTTGAGAAACTCCCATTAGTAATGCTACTAATTATCTGGACCCAAGTCTTATTGCTTATGGCAAATATGCTCAATATGGCAATCATATGAAAAGATTTTTGACAGTTGCTTAAAGGAATACTTCACCCCAGAAATTAATATCTGTATATCAATTACTTTGTTTTTCCCACATGCTTCAACAGTCAACAAAGAATCCCAAAACAGAGAAAGGTGTTGAAGTAAAAGGAGGCCATGTTTAACAGGAGCAAAACTATATCAAAATATCCATTTACAAAGTTGTACACAACTTGTGCAGTACAATCCAAGTCTCATTTATCCAGCCGTATGCTCAGTACTTCGCAAACAGACAGCTGTTTCTGACGGGGGACTGAACTTAAAGTGAATCCTTTCTGTGTTCTCTGCGAAGCCGGTCTCCATTGACAAGACAGTCATTTTACCTCTCTGCACAAAGGAGCTGCTGAGGCAGCATTTGGAATTAGCAAAGTAACTTCAGGGTTAACTCTGGGTTTTTAGTACTATGAAGCTGGTTCTCTTTGAACCAGGACAAATCACTGCAGGTAACTTATGCTGAACAGCTAACTTGCTCCGCAGCAGGTTATGTTCAGAGGATCAAATCACAGCCTGTCAACACCCCGACCTCTAAACGGTCAAATAACTGAAAAAAAAAAAAAAGTATCCATGGACAGAAGTGCGGGTAAAGGGAACCTATATAAGGAGTCACCTATATGTTGTTACAGGTCAGTAGTAATAGCAGGTCATTTCATTGTTTCAGGACTCTATTTCCACTGGTTTTAAATCAGAGGTTTTAACAAATGGAGAGCTTGTTTACAACACCCTGATTTAACAGTATTTTAACTTACGCAAAGTTTATTTTAGTCCACAGTGATAGTGTTACTATTTGACCATTGATTCCACCACTGCAGCTCAAAATAACATGAGACACCTGTGTTGTGAGAACTGGAAAAAAAAGACTATATTTTATGAGTAAAATAATCCACACACTGTTAATCGGCTCCCGTTATTATACATGCAACATTTTGGTCAGAGACTCATCAGTCGTTAACTAGGCTACTTTTCCACCCTTTGCTGCAGTAGCAGAAACAGTGTGGCGTTACTTTAAAATGTTTCATGTGACATATTCATCACTATCCAACTAAACAGCACAAAATATTCTATAATAGTGACACCTACACGTAATTTAAGGCTCGGCCAATGGTAAATTTTTGGATAGTATTTTCAGTATTTCTACATTTCCATCATGAGATTACAGAATATTGTTTACATCCAAGGCCACTGACATTTTACTGTCTCGTAGTTGCAGACACTTTCTGTACCGTTTCATATCATATGATATGAAGCATCCCACTACATTTATGTTTCTGATGTTGCGTGTAATTAACATCTCAGCCTCTTTTAAATGAACGCACTCATGGCTGGTGAGAAAACCCAGAGTTGACTAAACTAGTTGATAACCAGCTTTGTAGTACCAGTTATCCAAACAGCCAATGTTAGGATTAGTCAAACCAGATACAAAAAGACATCCTGGGTAAGTTGAACTGGCTTCGTAGTTCAGGCCTGCTGGTCTACTGCTGCCTCGAGAAGTCGTTTTTTTTTTTTATAGATTCACCAAAGTCACACAATAACACAAACAAACTAACTGATCCAGGAAGCAGTAGACCAGCTGTTTGTGTTTAATGAGGTAAAAATCTATTTGGCAGGTACGAAGCATACGACTAAAAAAAATAGACTTAGATTATACTGCACGAGCTGTGTGAGAGTTTCTAAATGGATGTTTTGATGTAGTTTTGCTGTTGTTAAACCTGGCCCCCTTTTCCTCTAATTCATCATGAGTTTTCTCTTTTTTGGATTCTTTTACAGTAAAAATTAAGACAGAAACACATATTTCACACATCAGAGTTATAAACAAAATAGAAGAGTGAATAAAACAGTAAAGCCTGCCACATCTTAAAAGTTTGTAAAACAAATAAATCACAGTGATAAATGTACATTCTCAACAGAGGTGTAAAAACAGTAACATTTCAGAATCTGAACACCACTCGTCTAATAAATATACATACAGGTCTTAAAACTTTCAAATTTCCCCTAAGTGTTCAGAGACGCTTTTTAAAAATTTGGGGCATTTTAATATGAAAGAGTAAACCTTTTTGTTAGATAGACGGGAGTGGAAGTGATAAATATGGTAAAAGGGAAAAGTTTTTAGCCTTTTGGTTCATTCTGTTTCATTTATTCTGTGCAGGCACTTCATACTTTCCATAACAAATATGGCTTCCCAGTGAGTCTGCCACTCTATTCAATCACGACTGTCACCACTTTCCCTTGTTTCTGTCCTTCAACCACTCACTCCCACTCACTCTCAAAGTTTTTCTACCATTTCTCTTTCTCTCTATAATTCATTTCTACTTCATCTTTATAAATGTGGCCCGTGTCTCTGACTCTCCATTTATTCATGTCTGTCACCACTTCCCCGTCTCTCTCCTCTATTCACTCTCAGTTCGTACGTGCCTGCCTCGACCTTGTCACGCTCCCTCGTCCTGTCTCTGTCGTAAGAAACTATTGTAATCTTATAATCTAATCTAATTATAATCTTATTCTTCACTTTGTTAAGCCATGCTTCAATTTAAAAACAGTCTTAAGACATTAACAAAACGCCTGCACGCTCAGAGACAGAGGTGCAGGATGAGTACATCTTATCCTATCTTATCTTAAATTGCTGATCCGCACTGAGGCTCTCTGCACTTCTTCTGTCCTGCGCAGTAATTTCTCCATTGCCTTGTCTGGAAAATTGTCAGAGTGAAGCATCCGAGTACTCTGCTGCTCCCTGCACTATGTGTGTGTGTGTGTGTGTGTCTGTGTGTGTGTGTGATGCAACCCATACGGTTCCCGACTCATCAATGGATAAAAGGCTCTATCTGTCTCCATCTGTTCTGACACACACACACACACACACACACGCACACACACACACACACACACACACACACACAGAGGAGCAGTTGAGGTATTTGTGAGCAGCAGAGCATGCTGAAGGCAACACTCTCAAAGCCTTCAGAGATCAATGCTGCTCTCTCGGTATACAGCCATGTGTCCAAATATTTTTGTGCACATGATAAATGGTACAAAAAAAGGATGAATGGCAGAAAAATCTGATACATTTTCTTAAAAACCTGGAGACCCTACAGTTACTAACTAACTTGATGTGTTTTTTGTTCTTGTGGGAGACTATTTTCACACTCGACCAATGATGGAAATGCATCGGGACAATCCGTCTTCCTCATCTGTCTCATCCCAGTTACTGTGCTAATGCAGCCTCTGTGTACTGGCATGTAATAACAGCAACAGCTTGACTATTTAACCAACCCAGTTGCCAGAAGAAAATGTTGGCACTGTGTGTTTCTGCAAACCACAAATATGTTACATTTGTATGTTTCAAATCTATCATTAAAACCATTTAGAAATTGACGTAGTAAATGAGCTGACATTGCCATCAGGAGGTGGAGGGGATGGTGGATGGCATGACACCTAGGCTAAATGCCTGCCAAGCTGCAGACCACTGTTTGAGACCAACAAACAAGATAAAATAGGTTATTTTTTAGCAAGTCATTGCTGTGTTCCCAAAGGGTTTTTAGGCACCAAAAGTGGGTGTTTTGTAGGGGCACCAAAGGCTTCACGATCCGATATTATCATGATACTTAAGTCACGATACAATATCACTGCGATTTTATATTGCGATATGCTGAATATTGCGACTAAATATAGTGCAATATTGTACCTGTTTTCAACTGTAAGTTATGTCCCTGAAGAAAAACTGTGTCAACATCTGGATTATCTAATAAAGTTAAGTTTTTCAGTCTGTTCATCTAACTTTGATTATTTTACTTGCAGCAAAATGTGTAGTGGACTGAAAAAGCTATTGTTTTTCTTTTTAAATTCAAGTAGGCTACCTGACGTTTAATTTGTATTTGTAATATTAATAATTTATGTCATTCAAAAATGATACTTGGCACACAAAAATATTGCGATCCTATGCTATATCGATTTTTTCCCCCACCCCTGTGTGTTTTGTAGCAACCACTTGCTGTTTTTCCACCAAGGATAGTGTTATGAAAAGCAGGTGCTTTTTACCAAGACATTGCTGCATCTCTTGTTGGGACAGTGCACAAAAGGTGTTTGTGTCTTCACTGAGATGTCACTGTGTTTCCACCGAGGATAGTGCCAAGAGAAGTGGTGTAGATTTCAGAGGGGACAAGTAGCAGATAACTTACAGACATTTACGCCATAAATCGATGCAGAAAAGGCACATATTAATTCATAAAATCTACTACAGGAAATTAAGTTTTATGTGTCTCCATCAAGGTTGAAATGAAACCCATGCCCTTCTCTCGAGTCATGATTGTGCCCCCAAAACCAGTATTTCAAGCTCAAACATGATCTTTTCCGAACCGTAACAAGTGGTTTTCATGTCTAATAATAGCCACCCATTAACCATAGCGTTGCTGAAGCAGAAACGTTCAACATATGTGCAGCATGATAATGTACAAATGAAACAATCCATGGTTTGCAGAAACATACAATGCCAACAGATTTAAAATATTAGACCATTACTCAATTTTCTCTCTATAAATGTTCTTTTTCATTTTAGGGATTTTAGAGTTAGCATCCAAGATGTCACTGTATTATCACTATGTGTATGATCATATTTTCTGCTCCTACAGATGGAAATGAAGCTTATCAATGTACAGCTTATGTCGTTAATGTACTTTGTTTTTTTAACAAATAAGAAAAGTTTGGTCAAGTTGTCTTTGATAATTATAGCAGATGGAAACGTGTTGTTTCTAACTTAATGTGAATACTACTTTTCCATCCATGTGCACCACAGTCCACTTTCATTTTCCCCTGTTTACCCCTCTCACATTCCTTTGATTTAGCTCCCTTTATGTGTGTAAGAAAAAAATGATCTCAAAAGAGGGAAAGACATTAGTGAAGCAGAGGAAGTAAAGGAAATAAAGAAACAAAAAAGAAACTAGAGAAGTGCTTCCAGTAAAGTGCAGTTCTCAGAAACGTGTTTAAGATGCACGTAAGAGTGTAATGGTATTATAACCGAGTTAAAGTTAATAGGGAGACAATAAATGGGACAATATGTCCAAACTTCCCAAATGAAACATTATTTATTTAGAACATTTTGTTTAAAACACCACACAAAATAAAAGCCCTCCCTCTCTCCGTCTCCTGTTCCAAACAAAGTAGAGCTGAATAACACTTAATTTACCTTTATTTGTTTGCTTTTATTTGTCCAGCTTTGTTGTCCTTGTTCCTACCAGTTATGTCTGTTTCTGTCTCAGTAGATGGGAGCAATGCAAAAAAAGCAGAGCCAAATTCCTTGTATGTGTACATACTTCCATAATAAAGGTGATTCTGATTCTGGGTGTTTTTTCCCGTCTCTCATACGGTCAAGATGGCAGTGAAGATAACACAAACGGGGATTTACTCATTTCGTAACATGCCTAACTTTAGTGGATCATAACATATTAGGTATGGAATTTATCTGCAGATTGTCTGGCTCAAAATTTTTGTTTTTGTTCTTGAGCCATGACAAAGGCTAAAATGAGGCCTGCAACAGACCTGGTAAGGCTTGTTTTTAAACTAAATTTAGCTGACTGTTGGAAAACTTGCAACCCCTATTGGCCTATAGGAGGAGTGAGGAGTCATCTGTCAATGACCCCTTGACCCCACAGCATATTTTGGTTACAGCCTCACCACAACCACGACAGATCTTTGAGCTTAAAGTCATACATGTGCACAACAAATATTAGGCCAATGGGTCCAGTAGTATGTGAGAATAGCTGTGGACAGACAGATACACACATGACTAGATGCATGATTCCCTCCAGGCTGTTGCCTGGTGGAGATAAAATTGGGGTGGTGGAAGACTGAGGAGGAAAGAGAAAGAGAAAAACAGCGGGACACAAGGCAGTAAAAATGTATTCTATGAATTGTTTACTTTATTGTTTTGGCCAAACTTAATCCTAATGAAACTTCATTAAAATAAATTGAACTGAGAAGACAAATGTGTCTCAATTTCAAATGCGTATAACATTATCTTAAATCTAGATTCTTCTTCTGAATAACTGATGGTGTTGTATGTGTGCCTGTGCGATTCTGGATGGAGTGAATGGAGGCATGCGGGTCATGTAACCAAAGTGAAATCTGTCTCTGTCTCTGAGTCTGTCTCTCTGCCATCTCTCTCAAAGCTTCACACTAGCAGTTGCCTACATGCTTGTATGTGTGTGTGTGTGTGTGTGTGTGTGTGTGTGTGTGTGTGTGTGCTTGCCGGCCCCCCTGAGAGTGTGTCTCAGTGAACGTCTGAGGACCGTGACCTTGAGGAGAGTGAGGGAAAGAAAACAGATAAAGAGGGAGAAACACACAGGGGGGGCACTGAAGGTGACAGAGGACAAAACAGATAAGTGAAGGAGAGAGAGGGAAGCAAAGTGAAGACAGGGAGGAGAAAGAGAGGAGAGAGATGGAGGCTAGAAGGCGACAATATGTCCCTATAGAATGCAGACTCTTAGAGGAGGGGAAGATGGAAAGTATCGTACTCCACAGAACTAAAACTGGAATTTGTTCACAACATACTTTACTGTATGGGGCGTAAAAAACAGTGGGAGGAAACAAGAAGAATGACAAAGAAACGCTGAATAGGGAAATTACACGATTTAAAAGCCTGTGTCATCACATGGGCCTGCAGCGGAGGAACTAGTTTCGTCCTCAGTAAAGTTGGGCTGATATCTGTTTTTCCGGTGTACAAGTTTAAACCAGTTGATTTTAAGCAAACCAGCTGACCAGACGTTTGTCATTTCAACACCTTCTGACAAATTAAAAAGTAGTCTAAATCTGCAACTTGGGCTCGAAGCATCACGGTGCTAAATCCAACATGTATTGCACCAATAATAAGCCATATGACAATGTGATTAACACAATATTGTGTTTATAAATGGACTAATGGAGCCACTAGTGTCTGACCGGCTGCGAGCCAAGCAGGTGTCAGCAGCATGAAGGGGATCACATTTCAGGAGTTGGGAGGGGCAGAGCGGTACACGCAGTATTTGTTTACAACAAAGTTCATGCGTTTTTGGGTAATGACAGGTGACATGGCAAGAAAAAACTAAAACTGCGTATGGCAATATTTTGGTTTTAAAGCTGACGAGTGGTTGTGAGCTGAACTTTTGTCAGATATTGTGATTCTATTTATATCTGTTGCTCATTTGAGAGCTCAGTATTGGAGGAGGGATGATGAAACAAAGGAATTATCTTCCCGATACCTTCTTATTTTGCTACAAAACCCTAAATAAGGTGGAGGTTGGCTGGAGAAAGATGGCCAGGGAACTAATGGATTCTGGTAAGGTAAATGATTCATGCTAATAACAAGCTAGACTACTCACTGGTGGCTGTATTGTATTATATTTCATTTTCATTAAATAAATAGCATGTTAGTGAGCTTTAAAGGTGCTAGTGGGCGGATTTTGTTACCTTCAGACAGAGCCAGGCCAGCTATTTCCCCCTTTTCCAAACTTTATGCTAAGCTAACTGGGGCTAAAGCAGGGAGAGGTGAGAAAACAAAAGCAAACCTGCCCCCAAACAGCTCCACTTTGCTCTGTGATCAACACATTTCAGAATGACTCTGATGTTTTGTAGCTTGGTGTCAGTTAGACAGAAGGAGGACAGGAAAAGAGAAGATAGAAAGAGGAAATGCACAGAGCGGGGTTATCCTCTCCACTGCCAAATGTGTTAATGAGTGGGCCTACTGGTCAGCCACACACACGCACACACACACTCGCCTGGACCTGCAGTGTGCCAGACCGGATGGTACTATAAGTGTGCCTGCCAACTGCTAACAGCTCTCCCAGAGAGGCTCTCACTCAGACACACACAGAGGCATGGTGCGCACACACACATTCACAAGCATGCCATACCAACACATTCAGAAACATGCAGGCGCACGTTTGTAAATGCTTCAGCATAAAAACACAAGTAGACCGAAGGTGCAAATGTACACACACACCTCAAATTTCTGCCGTAGCTCCTCGTTGCCCTCCTCCCCCTCCGGAGCAACAGGAACATTGAAGTACTCGCCTTCTTCCTGGGAGAGCAGCTTGAACCTGAAGAGAGAGAATATTTCCCGTCAAATCAATTCCCAATTAGTTTATACAATTTGAGCGTTTAACTGCTTCCATTAGCCGAAGCTGCTGACTGTTAGTGTGCCCATTTAAAGACCTAAAGAATAATCGGCTGATTATTTCGTAATTCCCTCTCCTTCATGGTGATCCTGCGAAGCCTGACACAGATGAGCCCAAAACACAGCTGAGATGCTTATCGTTTAACAAAATCAATACAATATCATTTTTCATATTGGCTGCATTACAACTGATGCTACAAGTTTTTACCTCACCTCCGTATTCATTGTGAATAACACTGCACTGTGTGTTTATGATTTTTATGAAGTTATTTTCCTTTTATTTCCTGTTGAATGTGAGCATTTTTTAAGCATCATTCCAGTTTTAGTCTCTCTGATTTATCGACCTATTTGGTGCTGATGATGATAAAATTATTGCTCATTTAAATGCAGTCTGGTGGCTTTGGCACTAGTGATTTCGGGGCTGCTTCTGGCTCAGCAAAAAGGAACTTACTCTTTAACAAAAAGGTTTATCTCTGCCGGGATCCTTTCCATAATGTTGTCAGACACTTAGAATAGCAATCTGAGCCTGCCAGCGGCACTTTAAGTGGACGTACGCCGATAGTGCACGATTGCCGCGAATACCTACATTCCAGCCTGTTTTGCAGCTCCCAGCTACAGCAGTCTCGCTCAATACTGAACCAGTTTGAGAAATTGTTTTAGACATTTTAATTTTCATGTGTAAGTTTCTGCAGTTTCTACAAGACATACTGTAACAAGTAGAAATACTAGGGATGCACAATAATATCGGCCAGTAATCGAAATCGACCGATTTTGGCTTTAAAATGAATGTCTCCATCTGCTGGTGGGCCATCCCGATAATATGATATTTATTCCACTAGAGGAGACCTGATGATCACTAAAATTAGAAGGGGAGAAAACTGGAAAATCAATATTGGTATTGCTTATCGGCCAAATAAGTTCTTGTATATCGGCATATCTCCCAAAACTTCAATATCATGCATCCTTAATAAATACTTTATGATTTGCCCATGCTCCAAAGTGAACTGGCGTTTTCCCTATGACCTCTATCAATTTTTTTTGTCTCAGGGCTCTATTTTCGTGAACTGTGGCGTGACTCACAGTCAAGCGCACCGTGCCCAATGCATTGTCAGTGTGCCAAACGCTCTTCTGGCAATGTCTTGGCCAGGCTCCTCTGGCTCACCTGTGGCACACTTGGATACAGGGTGGGTTTGGAAAGCATACATTATCATGAATTATAGCCTCAGTGGGGCTGTGAGAATCATGGCCAATTACATTCACGACTTTCACCTCCTTTAAGAAAAGAGCTCTCCCCGTCATGACTGTCATGTTCGGGAATCTTTAGGAGAGTTTTCCTCTGATGAAAACACATTGTTGTCCAGGACAAGTAGAGTAAAAAATATGAATACAGCTCAGCTGCAGCTCAAATACACTCACCGGCCACTTTATTAGGTACAGCTGTAATTGCATTTATGCAAATAGCTAATCAGCTAATTGCATGGCAGCAACTCAATGCATTTAGACATGTAGACACGGTCAAGACAACCTGCTGAAGTTCAAACCGAGCATCAGAATGATGAGGAAATGTGATTTAAGTGCTGGGATTTTCACACACAACCATCTCTAGGGTTTACAGAGGATGGTCCCAAAAAGAGAAAATTCTCTCTGGGTGAAAATGCCTTGTTGATGCCAGAGGTTGACTGGTTCAAGATGTTAGTGAGCTTTAAAGGTTCAAGATGATAGAAAGGCAACAGTAACTCAAATAACCACTGGTTACAACCAAGGTCTGCAGAAGACCATCTCTGAACCAACAACACGTCCAACCTTGAAGCAGATGGGCTACAGCAGCAGAAGACCACACCAGGTGCCACTTCGGCAACTGTGTGATGCTATCATGTCAATATGGACCGAAATCTCTGAGGAATGTTTCCAGCAGCACCTTGTTGAATCTATACAATGAGGAATTAAGGCAATAATGAAGGCAAAAGGGGTCCAACCTGGTGCTAGGAAGGTGTACCTAATAAAGTGGCCAGTGAGTGTATACTGCCAAGAGCAGTAAGTAGCCATGTGATCCCATTGTTACTGAAAAAACATTGATTACACGCACTTTAATGATGTGAGTGAGTATCGGTTCAGACGCCCTTGCACAGTGGAAACACCTGAAGGAATACAGGCTATCAAACACTGCCAACAGGTCACAGCCCTGTTATCAGACAGGTTTCAGCTAACAATTAAATCTGCTGCTGGCTGTTAAGATGAATGACCATATTGTGTTCAGGCAGTGATGGAGTTACTCAATTTGTACTAACTGCTTCACCTTATCTGACACAACTTCACAATTAAAATCACATCAGCAGCAAACTTAGATTATGTCACAAGCTCAACTCCTTTAAACCTGATTCATAAATCCGTCCCACAGAGGGCAACAGCATAGAAACATATAGAAGTTTAGCTTCAGCTGTTGTGTTCATGTCAGTCTCACTCTGGCTGCCGGTGCCAGCAGGTGTGAGACATTGGAGCTGCACACAGATGGAGTAGTGGAAAACACACACTTGCACGGGTTCTCTTTGCTCTGAATATCAGGTTTTTAATGGCATCTCTCCACCTCCACCAGTCTACCTCAAACGTTGGCATCTCATTAAAAACCCTGACAGGGCAGCGTCAGCAAAAAGAGGGGAAGATAGAGAGATATAGAGACTGAGCTGGAGAGAGGGAGAGGGAGGGAGCTGGAGAGATAAAGAAGCTGAGATAAAGAGACAGGCTAGAGATGCTTTGGCACCGAGTATCACCAGAATAAAAAGAGAAGCTCCAACTAAAGTATTTCTCCAACAGTGCAGTAATGAACAAGGTCACCTTCACTCTCCCTCCTCCTCTACCTGTGCTGTTTCTCTGCCTCACATCTCTCCACCACCCCCCTCCTCCCCTCATCATCATCCATCCATCCCTCCTTTCATCTCACCATCCATCCACTCCGTTTTTCTGGAGCTCCGAGATGCCGAAGGACAGTGATCCCATGAAGTCGTTGCGGCTGGTCAGGTCCCAGTCCCACACCTCCACCGACAGACGGCGGTCCTTATCGTACTCCTTCAGGTGGCTGGGAGAGAAACAAGGACAATCAACAGTTGGATGATGGCCCAGAGTGATACCTGTAGGTGTTTAATATTTTAAGTTAACTTTAAAGCCGCATGAGAGCAGTCTTGGATTTATCTTTCCTGCCATAACAATTTGTGGCCTCTGAAGCGTGCCTGGTATAATTCCTCTCGTAATCAGATTCACCTCATTTTCCAAACACAAGAAGTGGAAGCTGTCTGTGCGTCTAGCCTGTGTGCTACATTTATGCTGCATTCAGACCACACATGTTTGGAGCACTTCATAAAAACTCTTCTATCATCTCTTATTTTCATTTGTTGGATGGGTGCATAAAATCCTCTCAAACTGAACATCTGCAGCCAGCCGTCTGAAAATACACAACTCACTTTCCTTCCATGCAAACTGTAATGAAGCTTATTAAGAATATAATTGGAGCCAACTGCACAAAACAACCCCAAAACCAAGGTTTTATGAATATAAGGAGCCAGATGTGTTTATCTGAGTGCCAGCGGTTACACATGCTTGTAAAGACGAGCATGATGATGAAACAGACAGAAGGATAAACAAAATAAGAGAGCGCCAAACATGGTGTAATGAAGCCTTACAATTTAAAGGTCTCATTCCAAGTGGGGTTGAGGCAGCACTTTATGGTCTTGGTCTTCTGTTTGCTCTCGCTGCGTGGATCTGGGATCAGTTTAAGCTTCACGTAGGGGTCTGACAGACCGTTGGGGTCCATAGGAACTAGATTCCTGCCCTCTTTGACTGCAGGGGAGGAGGATGAAGAAAACAACAAAAAAAGAGGGGTTAGGTGAGAGAGGAAATTTGGAAAACAAAAAAAGAGATCTTGGAGACTGTAGTTTGACTTTTTGGCTAACCAGTGAAAACGACACTGATATTCTACGAACCAAAGTGATTTTTAAAGCAAACCAAATCATGAGTTACAAGGGGTGGGGTGAAAAATTGATACAGCATAGTAATGCGATAATTTTGTGTGGCAATGTTGTATTATTACACTATATTTTTATTACATAAATTATTAAAATGACAAATACAAATTAAACTTTTGGTAGCCCACTGGAATAATATAACCAGTCGATCTTTCCAGTTAACTAGATACATTGAACAAACTACTTCATTTTATTCGATAAAACTGTTGATGTTGAAAACATTTTGCTTTGGGGACATAATATGCCACTGAAAAAAGGTAATAAATTGCACTATACTGCAATATATTTTACGGCAATACTCATATATTGCATATTGCAACACATTTTAAATTGCAATAAGATTGTATCATGACTTATTCATTGTGATAATATCATATCGTGGTGCCTCTGGTGATTCTCACTTATTAAAAATGTCCATTGGAAAAATAAACTTCACAATAGTAATTGAAGAGTGTTGAAGATATCAGCTGTACAGATATCTACCTTTTCTCAATCATAATGGAAGTAGATGGCACTCGGCGTATGGTGCTCAAAGTGCCAAAAGAACACATTTGAAAAGCTCAACAGCAATGTCTCTTTCCAGAAATCATGACCCGGTTACTCAAGTTAATCCACAGACCTTGTTGTGAGCAGTTTCATGTCAGAACCAGAGGCGTAAATATGGATAGAGTGAGCCCTCCAACAATCTGTTGGGTAGAGAATGGGCCCTTATAAGTGACTGTCACATTTAAAATATGCCTGTGTTCAAAGAAGAACTCTCATTAAATAAAAAACACTGCCATTTGCTATATATGCCCTTGAAAAAGGCAAACCCATCTCTGTCATGTTTACTATTCTATGAATCAAATATTCTATATAACTACTAAAAAAAAATTTAAAACAGTTCGCCAGTGTAGTTTGGTAGAGGGAAAATAGTTCCTACATGAAACTGCTCACAACAAGGTCTATGGATTATCTTAAATAACCCAGTCATGATTTCTGGAAAGAGACATTGATGTTTAAAATGTATTGTTTGGCACTTTGAGCACCACAAGCTGAGTGCCATGTCGTTACATTATATTCAAGAGTAGGCAGACATCTCTCAGCGACTCACACCAAAACAATTTCGATTGATAAACTGCACTACAGGTAAGAGGAAAATATGTGTTTTGAATTTTGCAGTGAAGTGTCCCTTTAAAAGCTATAACAGGAGTAAAATGATGATTAATCACCACTGGCTTGTTTTTATATTCCACTCTACTGGACTGCTTTGCACATACCAAGCTGTGGGTGGACTGCATGAATGGAAACAGCAGGAGGGTTCAAACACACCCTAATTGTTCTGGTGCTCATGACATGGAGCAGTTGCGCCATAAAATGAGGGTCTTATAATTTTATTCAGAGCCCACGCATAACTTTTTATAATTAATTTTAACCCATATTTAGCAGGTTGACAGGCGTTCATTTCAAGTCTTGTGAGTATGTGTGTGAATTAGGACAGAGTTTCCTGTCAATAATCTTTTTAACAACAAAACTCTCCCCTAAAACCAACTAATTAAATTAAGCATGGTAAATTCGAGGCAACAGAAAACACACATACACACTGCAGAACCCCTAGAGCTGTGCTGGGGGTTAAAGCCTTAAGGTCGCCAGATCTGTCTGTAATGACCATGTAGACAGATGAAGGTTGCCAGTTCCTACACTAATCCTCCTTTTGTGGCCGTCTGTTATTGGGCTGTAATTGTATTCCAGTGGCGTAACATCCCCTGCGATTGGAGAGTGTGTGAATTTGTGTGTGTGTCTGTGTGCACAATTATTGTTGCTGGTCAAGTTGTGAGGTCACATCCAATTACTAGAAGCCAGGCTGGTGCTGCTGTGTCTTAGGCAGCTCGCTGGGGAAGCACTCAAGAACACACACACACACACACACACACACACACACACACACACACACACACACACACACACACACACACCTACACACACACACACACACACACACACACACACAAAGAGCCTTTACCACCCCCTATATAAACACACACACACAGCACAGAGAACTTAGCTGAGGTAGCTCAATAATTGTAATCTGTGGGAAAATGACAAAGAATGGCAGAGGGAGCCATGATGAGCTCAGGCAGGATGTGTAATGTTTGCATGTCTGTGTCGAGTCAGTCACGTCTTATATAAAGAGATGCAAAACATTTCAGTTTCCAATTTTTCTTCCTTGAAAACTCAAACAAGATTCTTGAGCCGGTGCTGTTCATAGAAAAGACAGATTCACTGCTTCAAGTTGGTGACTCTCAATTTCACACAGCAGCTCAGGCCTCTCCCTGCCAGAGAGGTGACATTACTTATTTATGACCTTTTAAGAACACTTAAAATCTGATCTTACCCTGCCGAGTGCCCAAAGATCCATCTACATGTAGAAACCTAAAACTATGTCTCTCGGTATCTCAATTTACTGGGTCAGTTACACCAACAATGTGGTCACACTTGTAGTATACCTTCCTTAAAAAAAACACTTCAAACTGCTTTGTTACAAAGACAACAAACATGCAGCCACATGGACTGACATGTTACTTTCACTGGAGCATTTTCAATTCTTGTGTCTAGAGGTCCAAGAGCTGATCCAGGACTTGAGTTGGGCCTTGTACACACCTTTTTTTTTTTCCTCGGTCTAATCGGGTCATGCCAAGGTCACCTGAGCAGACTGTGTATCAGCTCTAGTCCTGCCCTGCTGCTAGTGTTAGTGTGTTCTCTTTATATTTGGGTCTGTATGGCTGACACCATTTTGAATTTAGTCTAGTGCTGCATTCTGGTGGTGTCAGAATAATTGGAAAAATGAGTTTCCCACTGAGAAAAATTCACGTAAATGCCCCCTAAAGTCGGAACAACTCTGAAAGTGGATGACAATTCTGGTACACAACCTGCCGACTTAGATGTCATATCATGCAGAAACATGACAGACAAAAGTAAATGATTCTTGATAGTAAGGACGTTTTTATCAGTACACGTATAGCCTATCAATTTCTTCCTCACATGTAATTTGTAATATGGTATTAGGTAGTAACCATTAGTTGCTGTCCACATTGAGTGACCTAGATTAGCTAGAGAAGTTATTAATTAGCATTGACCCTGATAACAAGTCAGATAAAGCAATATTTTTGTGGTTTTAAGGAACGTACTGGTGCAGAAATACCTTTAGACGTGTTGTGTAAACACTCTGAACGATAAAATGCAACACATCTTCCTTGTGGCGTCCATGTTGTTTCCACATTATGACTTAAAAGTTGGAAGAATAACTCGGGAAATGGGACGATCTGGTCTATTTCCAATTAAAATCAGTTTTTTCTCTTTTTTTTTGAGAATAACTTGTGAATTTTGAGTTTGGTTAGGTGCTACACCTCACTGCACTTAAATGTTAAATGCTTCCTCTCAGATAGTCTGACAGGCATTGTGGACTAGACTATGGGATTGACGAGAGCGAAAGAGGCACAAAGCATTGACCAAAATGCAATCACTAAACCCATCGGCTATCTTTTTATTAGCTTCATACTTATTTATCTGCATACCTTCACCGATACCTCTTTTTATAGAAACAGGTATCAAAATATTGTCTGGACTCAAATTGCTAATCGAACTGTAAGCTATGATTGGCAGAAAGAAGAGGAAGTCTTGCACTGGATATCCACTGATTACACCAGAACCCCCGAAATACTGGCCATTGCCCCCAGAGGCTTTTCATGGTCAGACCGATAGCCGATGGGTTCTGAAATTGGATTTAAGTATTATGGTAGACAAGACTGCAGGTGAACTTTATTTCAGAGATGACAAAGGGGGGCTGCTTGAAATAGAGGAGAAGGGAGAAGACACTATGTACAGTAAAATGATGGGGAATGGCTGCCATCATAGAAAAATTGAAAATGACAAGTGTCACATAATACAGAAGTAGGTCAGTCTTGTATTGTCACCACAAATTAAGTGCACCTGAGTTCACTTGAAAGTGAGACTTTTCAGGCTGCCCCCGCCTGTCACGATGTTGAAGCATGGGTCAAAAAGTTTTTCCTCAGTGGCCACTGAAAAGCAAACTTTTGCAATAAAAGTCAAACTGCCTTTTTACAACCAACAATTGAGATGCAAAGCTCACAGGGCTGCGGGGAACATGCGGCGTCCTTTCAAACCATGACTGAAGGGAGAGCTTCCCAGCGAGCTCGCAGCGTGAGAAAACCTCGAGAAGTGAGAGAAATGAGGTTTTCGTGCTGTTAAAGTGCTGTATGCTACGCTAAGCTCCGAGAGGTTAACCACAGCACAGACCCAACGGCCAGCATTAAACCCTCAGCGGAGCAGGTCAATAAATATTAGATGATGCCTGTTAAAGTGACCATCAAACGCTGGTTGAGGTGAGCTATAAAGAGGGGTAGCATGCCAAATGGTCTCATAGGACACTTACAGTAAATAGAGAAGGGTGTGTGTGTGTGTGTTTTTGTGTTTGTGTGCGAGTGGATCTGCTTGTGAATGCACAGGTGTGCAATGTGCATGTGACTGTGTTTGCATATGTTTAAATCTTGCTTTCATACAGTTTGTGCTAATTGTGAGGAGCATGTACGGGTCTGAGTTTAGAAGTGTGTGTGTGTAGCTGTGTGTGTGTGAGAGAGAGGAAGAGATAACGCATGTATTTAAGTCTACAGGGAGGGCGAGTGGAGATAAGAATGCAGTAACAGCAGAATACTGTATATGTGCACAGCAGCGTGGGTGTTGCCAGTGCACCTTTTCCCATGTGAAACAGCCTCATCAGAGTCTTAGTAGGATTCTTATGTTCTGTCCAGCTGTTACTTCCTTTTATATGTGCTGCAAAATTGGTGAAGCTTCTCCAGATAATTATTCTTCAGGATGTTGAAACTGAAAGCCTAGATCTCTCTGTGTCAAATCAACATTCATATTAACTACAGCAAACAACCCTCAAATGAGTTTAATGGGTCTAAATAAAAAGATGTTGACTTGATGTTCATTTTAGCGACAGTATTCCTGCATGTGTTGCTAACTGGTGCCAGCACCAGTGAGGCTAATTTAGATGCACAGTCTATCAGAGCTGTTACTACAGGGACTGGAATTGTATTTGTTTTGACTCTGTTTAGTTGCCAAGGTGACTAACCTTAGTCTGAAATAGATCACCTTCCCCCCTGTGGTTCACACCTAAGAAAATGAAGTGCTGATTGATGTTGATCACAACCCTAGCTGAGTGTGATCCCAATCCAGTGAAGTAAACATGCTAACTTATTCAAGGCATTGATATTTAACATGTGCAACATTTTGTGTTCATTTCTACAACATGACCCATTCAATAGTCTTTATCGCTGAGGTAGGCTAAAATCTGGAAAAAGCAAAAGGTTGCATCAATGACCCTTCTCCTCTAGCTCTACCCTATCTGTCCATAGCACCTCCCAACAGATGACCACAGGTATATGCACACACTTCATATAGTAACCCAGTGTTTTCCATACAATGATATATCTAATCTTACTTCACTGAACAGTTGCTGCAGCACATTCTCTCTCTCTGTTTACAAGACCACAAATGAGACAAGAATTAGCGAGCTAGCCACTCCATGGTCTCTCCGACTCATTCCCCGCCACTGTGGATTGCTTTCCTGGGAGTGGTGCGGGCAATAGCTCAGGAAACACACCTTGAATTCAGCCTGCACAAAACCCCCAGCATCAGGTGTCACAGCAGGCCTGATTTATGCAACAGCAGCAACAGAAAGTTTGTTTATGTGATAGCAAGTCTGGGCTTTTGAGTCCCCTAGAGCTGGGGTTTGCGCTTGACAGATTTGGGTTGCTGTTTGGCTGCTGACTGGGGGTCCGCCTCAGGGGCTGCTGCCCACTCTGGTCTGTAGTGGCTGGGAGTGAGGCAGAGGCCACACTTTGACTCCAGGTCCTTGCTAATGTTAGCTACATCAACGTAAACTTGAGGCTGCAGCTGTGAGCCTTTAGCTTTGATTAGGAGAAAGCTAAAATATTAGCAGCATTTCTCTCCATTGCTGAAATGCTTTTATATTGACATGTAATTTATTTCATTTATAGTCAGACTCTCTTTAAGTCTGTCTTCCCTTTGGGGTTGCTTTGTAGGCAGGTGTTACCAGTGCTGAAATAACAACTTTCTGCAGGATTCTCCAGGCTTTTACCAAAGGGGCGTGCACACACATCTGCATTTGTAGAGCAAGCACTAGGAGCACCCTCTCTCTAAAATGACCTGTGATTGACCAAAGTCTCCCATCATGGGATAAAATTGTCTATCCTGAAATAAGCCATGAAAAGCTATGAATGCCATTTTGGAAAAACAATAATCTCTGCAGGTTGGAGGAGCAGTTTGATGCCTGCGTTCAGCTTTAAGTTGGAGAAAATGTATTAAACTCCTACAAAATCCTGGCTCAGCTCGCCTGTTGCTACCATGCTGTATGTTGGTGTAGCAGTCACGGGCTACTAGCTCATCCTGAATCACTGGGTTATTTATTTTGAGCAATGAAAAGTCAAAAATCCACCCCCTGTCAGAATCAAAAGCTTCATCATGTATAACTGGTTAAGCAGCCCTGTTTGGGCCTGACATTAGATTTGAATAAAAATGAGTCTCTAACTCACTCTCTCTGATGTGAGGGCAGTGTCCTTCAAACAAAAAAAGTTTCGTATAAAGGTGTCTGTGGTGTTAGCATGAATGTCAGGGTTAAGTGTTCATTCTCCCAATGTGGCCATTCAGAAAATATCAAGACAAGATGTGGCAAATGTTACTTATGGACTGCATAAAGTTAATAAAACTGCTATTTCTCATATTCCCAGGGTACTTTTGCTTTTGAGCCAACGCACAGACAGCGAGAGTCATCATTAGTGTATGAAGGCTCCAGGATACTCCGACAGAAGTACTTGCCAGATGGTCAAACACCTTTCCCACATCGAACTTGGTGGGAGGGGGACTTAACTTTCCGAAAGCAAAAATCCGACATTCATGTCTTCACTCGGCAATTGGCCAACTTTGTGGAGGTGAAAAGGCACGCAGGGTTTGAAATTCTCTCTCAAGCTCTGCTCTCTTACGATTTCTGTCATTTTTTATATGCGCATCTGACTGAAACATGGATGTCTTCCAAGAGAAACAGCCTAAAAATGTGTGCCATTATCCATTTTCAAACCGTTATCACTTCTCACCCTCATCTGTGATGATAAAGCCAGTTAGGCAGAATGTGCTGTACCAAAATAAGGGGCACCTTTCACTGCATTTTCACTGCTGGAGCGTCCTTGAGCTAGACGCTGATCCTCCATCTCCATGGACCCTGTTCTGCCTCTGACCCTGAGCTCTGATCTCCCAGCGAAAGACGAGGGAGGACTTAAAAAGGATCAATAAAGTGTCACTTTACACCCATGTCAATTGCTTTGATTAAATCCACAACTAGTCCACATGCACAAACGCATTTCTCAATGTGGCAGCCATTTCCACCAGCGCCTGCTACGTTAAGCTGTTCCTAGTGGTTCGACAATTCATTCTCTGTGGTGGTGTTTTTATTTTTTCTCCACCTCACTGCAATGAGGGAGTGAACTAATGGTGGCTCCACACTGACCCCTGTGGACAGAAATCAGTACTACACCTCCTCCTGCCTGTAAATTATTACAACAAGGAAAATGAGAGGAGGATTTAATCACAGCTGGCTGAAAACAGGAATGTAACACGACATTTTCTGAACAAAAATCTGTACATCAAACACAAATGTGCAACTGCTGATAATACAATCATTGCTGGCAGGACAATAATGTTAATGCACTCTGCCTGATTGACAGATACGACTGAACTATATCAAGTTAAATGTCAGTTTTCCCTGACAGTCTCTCACATTCAGCTCTGCTTTATTTTATTCTGTAGCAGTTGTGAGGTTTAGCCTTTACTGCTGTCCTAGCAGTCTCTGTGTGATAAGTCTGCTCTCTTATCATTTCCCACAGTAAATCCCAGCTAATGATCAGCGTACGAGCGTGGGAACCAGGGAGAGAGAGTACGAGAGAGGGGAGAAACCCAGCGAAAGAGCATGAAGTGACAATGAATTTACATGCAGAAATGAGCACATCCTATGCACTTTATGTACTGTTTCTTTTCAGGACATTCAAAAAGTTAATAACTGTTTCAATGTGAGACTTTGTTTATGTTTTCCACTGATGAACAGATCCTGTGTATTGATTATATAAGCTGTGCAGTCCCAGAGGAGTCAATCATGTCTTTCTTTCACAGCAGAACTGAAAATACATTTTGTCTTTGAACAGGAGGAAATCATTTTTACCTCCTTAGATCCGCAATCAACATTTAATTACTTTTCAGTGCTTAAGTAGCATGGGCAAAAAGACATCAACTAAATTTTGGCGAATTTAAGTGTTGTCCATTCATCCGTTTCCTGGGTAAACATTTATTATCCGTGAGTCATCTAATACTTGAGGATGAATGGTGGCACAGCTGAAGTTGGAGCAGATTTACACAACTGTACTCCATCCAGCCACAGTAAAATGTGGTCATTTATACAAGATGTATGACAGAGAACTGTGTATGCACATTAAATAACACACTTTTGAAGCTTTTGTGAGATGGTGTGGGACTAGTCAGCTAAGGTATTTATGTGAATTTAACTCATTTAGCATCAGAGCACCACATATACCACATGACAATTAGATGAGATCAAAGTGAAGACTTATTTCAGCCTAAAGTTAATTCTACATTAAGAAAGTCATGTGTTCAGTTTAAGGCGCTGCTGAAATTGAATAGACAGGCAGAAGCAAAGTTAATGTAAACCTCTGCTGCCACCTGCAGGTGAGATAAGACACTACAAGTAAATTAGAAAGCAGGCGGTGACACTGTTCTCTGCCTTTTATCAGTGAAATAAAACATAAGGAAGGACAGGAAGTTTATGAAGAAGGATGCAAGCATACATTTAACCTATCCCATTTCAACAAAACTGTTCAGGCAAGAAATTAAGGCAGTAAAAATGATTTCACTGAAGGAAAACATACTAATAATATGGCACTCGCAAAAGCATAGACTGCTGTGATGCTGCATCTTTCTTGCATATGTTTGTTGTTTGATGATGACTAGCAAAACATAGATGAAGATGCACCCAGAAACATCTGAACACCCTACAACTACACTAAAACAACAGTAAATGTTGAGTATCTCACCAGGAGACTTTGAGCCAACACCACACAGGAAGAAATCACAGGAGAAACAGACAGACTATTTATAAACGCCCACTACATCCTCAATAAACAAGAGCACAATGCAGGAGGTCAACAGCAACAATTCTAACTATAAGGGCACTCGGAGACCGTAGATAACCACCAAGGCCAATTGCCCTCTCACACTATGTTAATTAAAGTGAATTTGTGTATCCACCCTGTGAATTGAATCTGCTCCAAAATTTAATGAGCTCTTCCCTCACCCACACTACACCCTTCCACCAAGTGTCATCATAATCAGGCAAATAGCTTTTCTGTAATCCTGCTGACAAACAAACAACCCAAACCTCCTTGGATGAGGTAACCACATCATCAAATTCACTCTCAATTTATATTAATAACCCACAGATGCCCACCACCTTTGGCTGAGACCAATAAGTCAACACGTCAGGGAGATGGTGAAATGCTTTCTGGGAAACATGGAACATTCTGCCCTAAACATTATCCTAATCTAATAATCAGTCAGAAACCCCTTAGTTGACTGAGTCACTCAAGTGACTCTAGAGGACGAAAGGCTTTGCCCAGTCAGGCTCTGAGATGACGTCTGCTTCTGGCGAAAGCAATGATTAGTTGAATGTTTGAGTGACATAAACCCTAGAAAACAGACTGCTGCTGGAAATCACTGCCTCAAGTATGAATAAATGAAGCAAGTACATTTGATACAATACTCTTAAAACAACTAATCAAGGATCAGCTCTGAGCCCCCTCCTGCTGCAGCAGTGATGGACGGGTTGACAGACAAGATCAGGCAGGAGTCTCTGTGGACTGTGATACTCATGGATGACACTGTGATCTGTAGTGAGATTAGGGAACAGGTTGAGGGGAGCCTGGAGAGGTGGAAGTATGCACTGGAGAGAAGAGAAATGAAAGTCGGTTGGATCAAAATGGTGTGTGTGAATAAGAGAGAGAGGACAGCAGAATGGTGAGGATGAGAGGAGCAGAGGTGGGGGAGTTTAAATACTTGGAGTAAACTGTCCAAAGTAACAGGGATTGTGGAAGAGAGGTGAGATTGCAAGCATGGTGGAGTGGATGGAGAAGAGTGTCAGGAGTGGTTTACAACAGAGGGGTCCCAGCAAGAGTGAAAGGGAAGGTTTACAGTCGTGAGACCAGCAATGTTGTATCGTTTGGAGGCAGTGGCACTGATGAAAAGACAGGAGGTGGAGCTGGAGGTGGCAGGGTTGAGCATGCTAAGATTTTGCAGGGAGTGACGAGGGTGGACAGACATGTCTTGGGAGAAGATGCTGAATATGGAGCTGCCAGGCAAGAGGAAAAGAGGAAGGCCAAAGGGAAGGTTTATAGATGTGGAGAGGGAGGACATGCAGGTGGTTGGGGCGATAAAGGAAGATGCAGAGGACAGGAAGAGATGGAAACACATGATCTACGGTTGCAACCTAACGAGAGCAGCCGAAAGAAAAGGAAGGACTCTGAAAACCACTCCAAACAACTATTTCAAACAGATGTGAATCAGTGTAAGAATAAGGTAATGATGAAGTTCAAATGCTTTGTGCAACAAGTAAAGATATCTCTGTTTGTAGGAAACATTGGCCTAAAAGAAAGCCATGGACAAAGTGTTGTGATCCTGCTTTGAAACACAACTTCCCCAATTGTAACAGTGGAAGTGAGGCCAGTCATCCTGTAGCTGGCATGTTAGTGACAGTGAGACTTCTGGCTGTTTGTTGTGCTCACTGATGCCTCTTCTCAGTCATCACCCCAACAGCAAAACACGAACGCCTCAGTGGGTGAATGTGTGAATGTATTTGCATCTCGCTGGTTGGACACACAGTGAAGTAACACCTCTGTCAATCTTGAGTAACCATGGAAATAATCCTCGTTTACAAGAAAATAAATCTTATGCTTTATATTTGTTTCCTTTCTACAGTCACTTGGTGAGTTAACTGATGCAAAATAAAAGACAGGGAAAGCCAGCAGTAGTCTTCAGTAAGATTTTCTTGGTAAAGGTTGAGGCATCAGAGTCAACAAACAAAGTGTGTTGCGCTGAGAGATGCCATCTTAAAGTTTGATTTTGGCGTCATTCCAAAATAACCTTTGAGCATATTATAATTCAAGTGAACTGAGAGAAAACTACACTTCTGCACCTCCTCTTGGCTTTCGAAAATCTAGCCTGTGGCAGGAGACTTTGGCCAATCACGGGTCACGTCAGAGTGAGGGCGTTCCTATTGGCTGCCCTACAAATGCAGATGCGTGTGCATGTTCTTTGGTGAAAAACTGATTCAATTGCTGAGAATCCTGCAGAAAGAAGTGGCTATTTTCGCATTGGCAACAGCTGCCTACACTGCAAAGCAAATCAAAAAAAGAAGATGGACATATCAGAAAGAGAGTCTAAAAGAAAGTCTGACAATAAACAAAATAAAACACGTGCCATTGGCAAGGCATTTCATAAATGGACAGAAAATGCTGCTAGTAGTTGAGCTTTCTGCTAACCAGAGTTAAAGGCTCATGGCTGAGGCTTCAAGTTCACATTTATGTAGCTAATGTTAGCTAAAGCTGTGTCACAGTGTGTCACTCCTCATTACCTGCTGCTACAGACCACCTGTAAGGAGGACAGTGGGCACTTACTCCAGAGACTGACCCCCAGTCAGCGGCCATAGCAACTTGAATCCAGCTAGTGCAAACCCCAACACCAGGGTATCACACAGCCCTGAATGCTGCCCTGAAACAGATCAGCAGACTTTCTGTTGCTGCATATACACAGGCCAGACCAGAGCTGCAGGAGGTAACCAGCCCACTGTGACAGCTGGCACTGGGGTTTGCACTGTCCAAATCTGAGTTGCCACAGCTGCTGAGCCCTGCTCCTCCCAGTGAGGCAGTGCACAGTGGTGGGGAGAGAGGCGGATGGGCAGTACAAATGCTTGTCTGATTTGTGGTCTGATAAACAGAGAGAGAGCTAGAAGGGCGAATGCAATTAAATCAGATTAAATAAATCAGTGTATGGGAAACACTGGTTACTGTATGAAGCATGTGTCCATGGTGACAGGAGGGGCTTATGACAGAGAGGGGAGATTAATGCACACATTACTTGATTACCTACGTCTTCCAAAATTCATGCAACGTTCGATCAGCACTAAAACAACACATTCAGTATTTGTGTTGATTAGCACTCAATTTTAGCTTCGGTGAAATATATTGTATTGATTTATGTATTGACAGTCAATCACAGCGCATGTGCGGCATCTTGATACAGATACAGAGCGTTGAGGTGGTAATTCTCTCTGCCTCAGTTTACTGGAAAAAAGGACACAAAATAAGCAAATGCTTTGTGAGTCTGATCTCATGTATAACATCTGCTGGATCCATCCTTCATCTCTGCAGGTCTACCAGGAGAGGGAGACAGAAGACTGGTATTCTCCTACATTAATATACAGTGGCGACTGTATGAGTGTGTGTTTCTGAGATATACGTACTGGTAACAGTGAGTACATTAGTCTTGACCTCAGCGGTGATCTGGAGGCGACCTCTCCTCTCAGTGTGGTCTGTCCCACACAGGCTCGGCACATTGGCCACACAGCGCTTGTGGATGTTCATCATACAGTCTGGAAAACAAACACACATATTTGTAATGTTATTTAAGAGTGTATTCTCAGAACTGAGAGCATTTCTTTACATAGATGTGCGTGCCAGCAAAGACGGTGCACTTCATTGTATTAGTTTGAAAAACAGGCAGTATTTCAATAAAATGTATAGTAAGAACAACAATGTACCTTTTCTACGTCAGCACTAAGATGACACACAGAGATAGGTCTGGCTATGCAAGACCAGTTTCATGTGTAGGAGCAGACATTTTTAAAATGGTAACGCAGAGAGCATGTTACCATCTGAGAAAGGCAGCTAATGGCAGGCTTTATACCCACAGTCTACATCCTGTGTACATCCTGAGGCATACGTGGATGTGTGTGTGTGGTGTAGAGTACATACGGTCACATCTCATGCCCTGGTGTATGAGGCCGTAGAGCAGAGAGCCACAGTGGTCGCAGAAGGTCGGGCTGGAGTAGGTGTGGATCTTAAACTTATGCTTTGCCCTCGGGTCCTGGAAGGAAAAAAGAAAGTAATTAAGTAAGTATGTTAGTAAGTAAGAAAGCAAGCAGAGGATTGTGATATGAATCAGTCACATTCTCTGCCTTCTGCTGCTTGGTGCATTAGACAGAAGGAAGCGTCATTCAGAATAAAGCGCTGGACATTTTGTCAAACATTTGTTGATGTGGCTGTACACACATTTTGTCTGTTTACCATCTGTGCATCTATCTATTTAAAAAAAAAAATAGTGAATCAATGTCTGCCAGACATAACTGTCAGTTCCCGTGTTCCTCCATCACACTGGGATTTATTCATACAAATCTTTAATACACACCTCTATATCCCTCCTTTTTAGTCATCACCTTCTACTTTGTGCACAGTCTGTGTACGGATAATGTAGCATTTAGAATTCAGTCATACACCTTTACTGGTGTCTTTAAATGGGCATCTGCACTGTAATCTGAGCAAGATGAGTTTCATCCCAATTTCTTTGTTCACATCAGTTTGTAAACACTACAAAGGCAAGGCTACATGGATGACCCCTGTGTGTGTGTGTGTGTGTGTGCGTGTGTGTGTGTGTGTGTGTGTGTGGCATGTGTGCAACACAGCTCTGTATGGAGTCAGTCTTCCATGAAGTTTGTTATAGCCCCATTGAGTTTAGAGATACAGTACAAGAGTTCACATCAATCTAACACACACACACACACATACACACACACACACACACACGGGCATGTATACAGTATATTGTGTGGCCTAATTTATTGTATTTTAAAGGGCAGCATAACATAAGTAACATTCCTGATGTATGCAAATCCAACAATTCAAATTTTGGTCAAAGTATTGTGACAATTTCTTCTTCACTGAAGACATGATGTCATTATGAACGCTGTCAACCTTTATTAACATGTAGCCTAGGAACAACAAACTCAAAACTCAGAGGGAAAATACAGCTGGTGTGATGAAGTGGGACAGCCAACTATTAATGAACACACAAATGACAATAGCTAGCATAATTCATCATGTACCTACCAGACAAACCATAGACAATAACAAAAAATGACATTTGCATTATAGGAGAGAAAACAGCAAACTTTACAGCAACGACAAACTACTCAGTCCAGCATGCTGGGAAATGTGGGCGTCACTATAGTTTGTATGTTTTAGCCTTAAAAATTTTTTCAAGCCTTTCTAAAAACTTTTCCCCTCATGACGTCATACTACTTCATATAAACCTTTGAACCTGCTGTGGATGCCATGTTAATTCTGATCTAAGAGTCGCACAATAACAAACAAACGGTATACGTGTAACATTTGTGTGCTGTGAGGCAAATTACTATTTCTGTTGATGGCTTTGATGAGAACAAAGATAAAGGCTGCCAACTGACATCTAACTGTAGGTAATGCACCAACTGTGGATCTACTTATGTGTTTATGCAGCATTATGTCGAATCTCAATGTGTCTTCACCTGGCTAAACAAAGTTTAATGGTACCGTGCTCCACCACAATGAAAATGAACCCATCCTCTCAGTTTAAGGGAAAAAGTTCAGGCCTCTTTTCCTGCTCTTTTCCTCGATAACGTCATCAGGACAAAACCTAAAAAAATGTCTTTGCCATTTGGTGAATAGGTGTTTTATATTTTGATGCTAATTATGCGCTTTAAACTGCGTAACGGACATTTAGGTACTAATTCCTCACATGAACATCTAAACTAAGGCGTAACTAGGGCAGAAACACAGTCTATTTCTGTCTGATGTGTGTGTGTGTGTGTGTGTGTGTGTGTGTGTGTGTGTGTGTGTGTGTGTGTGTGTGTGTGTGTGTGTGTGTGAGAGAGTGACACCTGCAACCATGGCTCAGTGGGCAGCATCAGTGGCTGACACTCACACAGATATTAACTCAAGACACGTAACTGATGGCCACTGAGGGACTGCTTATTCACACGCACACACACACACACACACACACACACACACACACACACACACACACACACACACACACACACACAAACCCAGCAGCCTGAACCCACGGACGGTGAGAACATCCAATCCACCACTTGAGAGAGATCCAGGTTGCGCGGTGAAGCGGGGATGCTTCAGTGTAGGAGTTTAAAGATTTCTGCCAAGGGAATCCATCAAAGTTACCAAACATGTAGCTGCAGTGTTTAGTATGATTTCCAAATGATGATGATGAGGTGCTTTGACGCCATCAAATGCATGTAGCGACCACATGTCTTTGGTGTGTGTAGACAGATTTCTTTAACATGTGTGTGTTTGTCTCGTCACCTCATCATGAGCCAGAAAAATGTGCTGATTGATTTCTTCCTCTGCTGCACACCTGTCCTGGAAAATAAGGTTTAATTTAGGCTGCCACTGCCTGAATTATACCAAGCTTCCCCAAGGTGTCTTCAGAAGTGTGTGCGTGCTTGTTAAGTCTGAATGATTGCGCGGCTGCCTGTGATCGCCTGTGCGTAGGTGTGTGGGTTTCTTTGCACAACTGTGTGTGTGTGTGCTTGTATTTTGTGCGTGTGCATCTGTGCGTGTTTATTCCTCTGCTGGTTCTCAAGGACAAGATCACCTCCTGCTTGTTTTTGTTTCTTTGAAAGACAAGGGAACATTGTGCTGCTGAAGCTCCAGCGATGAGCAACAGCAGACAGGGAGTGATATGAGGGCTGATGAGAGGAGGGTGCCAGCTTCTTTACAAACACTGATGATTCAATACATCCACCTTGAAAATATCAACGATTGATCAGGAGACAAAGAAGAAGAAAGACAGGGACAAAACGACATCGCTTTTCCAGCCTTTTATAAATCACAGCATGTGATCTTTAGCTGATGGCTGATCAGTCAAATCAAAGCAGGGAGAGAGTAAATGGTGCCAATCAATCTGTCAATCTATTTTACTGTACAAGTGCTACAAATGGAAAAGCCTTGAATCAGGCCTGTGTTAAGAAGTGCGCAAATGTCTGTAACATTTTAGGCTTGGAAGTTTGAGATGTCTGTGACCCCCTTGTGAGAAGGTTATGACCTCAGTGGAATTGAGTTTCTCTTGTCCAGCTGATTCATCTGAAGAATTTTAGCAGCCTGGGGAGGTGAAAATACCCAGTGTCTGAAAAAGCAGAATTTAAAAAATGACTGTTTGATCCCTCTACCGTGGCTGTTGAAAAGTCTCCATCTTAGCAAGTCATTTTTGTTCGTAATTAAATGCTGGATACCTAAACTTCTGTCAATAAATTTGCTAGTAGCAGCGAGAATTTTAATCAGTTTCAACTTGTTTCAGGAAATTTCTAGAAATGACAAGAAGATAATGTCGAGAGGTAACACACACCACGGTTTGAAGCGAGGTCCTGATCACTGGCAGTTGCCTTGAAAGTAGAAAACAAGTGTCAAACGCTCTGGCACTGTATGCTTCTTTCTTTAATTCAGATGAAAACGTTTCAGCCCTCAGGTCTTCTTCATGATCAACAATCTCACAACCGTTGATCTTTAAGAGAGTCAATCATACGATTGCTAATCCGCACCTGAGGGCTGAAATGTCATTAACTTAATAAAAAACAAATGCATATGGAGCCAGAGTGTGCAACAGAAGACTAGCTGTAGCATGATGAAAGATGAAACCTGATTTTAGGACACTTAAACACTTCAAACAAATTAATTTACTTTGGATTGTGCAACCAGACCATCTACAAAGAACAGAGAAGCTCAGGTTACAACACAAGAGAGGTAGCGTAACTTCAGTCTCTGCTTGGGACTCCACTATATCTATACATATTAAATTGTGGTTTGCTGTTATATTAATGTTCTAAATGTTGTATACAGCTGTGGTTCCCAACTGGACCAGTCACAAGGGTCCAGTTTTATCCTTAGTCATTAGTTCAAGGTCCACACAGTTTAATATATTCAGCGTCATACTTGCGTTTGGCTATGTTGTCAAACTACTTTGCCGTTTCTCTTAAGTAGCTGTCCATTAGTCACTCACTCTACAGCAGGAAACGGCACTTCAAAATAAAAGCTCTGTGCCGGAAATTCACTGTACTGAAAAATAAAGTGTGTTTTTTACAAACTCAACACATTTGCCAGTCACTTGTGGTCCATTCAGAGTGAACCCGTGACCCACTTTTGAACTGCAACCCCACCAGTTGGGAACCACTGGTATATAGGAACCTTAAGGGCTCAAGTTACAACCAAAACCAAGTGATTAACATCTTTAGAAACAAGACTAAAAGTGTTTTCAGATTAGATAATATTGAATCGTACTATGCCAGGTTACGATTGTCTCCTCTCTCCCGCGCCCACCATTTACCTTTCACATTAGCAATGTTGTTCTGTATCTGAGTACACTTGCGTCGTTATCTGTGACATTTTTGTTGTGCTACAGTAAAGAAAAGGGCGCTGCAGACAAACACTGCTGCCCCGGGGACCATCATCAGCAGGGACCAGAAGAGCAGCCAGACTAAACAGCCACTGCTGTCAGGCAGAGCTCCTAATGCAGGTTGGAGGCAACAGCAAAGCCACGTCTTTGTCTATCCGCGAAAGGTTGCACTGCCGTCTGATATAGAGACATCAATGTTAAATTGAAGCTGTTTCATAACTTGTTTAAAACTCCTTGTAGTCGCGTTAGAGCAGTCCACTTCCCTTTGGTACAACTGGTATTCCCACCTGATGCATACTGCAGCAGAGTACACATGAACCATACACAAGACTTGGGCACAAATTGGCATACTGTGCCCAGGCAGGGTACACAGTGTTCCCACTAATCAATCTGACTTTGAGGTCAAGTGCACCTGGTTATGAGCCCAGGACCCTGATGTTACAGCCCCCAAGACCTGCCATTTTGCAGGTATTTGGCCATGAACCAAAGTATCGGACAAATTAGTAGTTTCCCAAACGTATTAACTCATCCTGAGGAGGACACAAATGTCTGTACCAAATGGAGACATTTCACTAAATACCAAAAAAGGATTTATCCTCATGTCTGTACAAAGTCTCACGGCAATCCATCCAGTAGTTGTTAAGATATTTCAGTCTGTCAATAAAGGTTGACAGACTGAGAGATTGACATTGCCCTCCATGCAGCCATGATGCTAGAATGGCCGAAATCTGTCACACTGTTACACCAAGGAAGACAGATACAACTTTTAACTATCAATAAAAAACTGCTATGAAATCAAATGAATCAGTTCTTTGAGACAGCCTCGTGGACCAGGCCAGGGACAAAATAGTCAAATTAACAGACACATACTCTGTGTAATTTGGAGCAGTTTAACAGAACTGTTTCTCTCTCGGGGACTTTTGAAGTATAAAACAATGTAATGTGATAAAAGACTTTGTAGTTTTTTCCTCTTATTTCACACTACGGCTTGTGTACTCTTGACATTATCTTTTTTCCTGCCTGCATGTTGCCAACTTTTCCAACTGTTTCAGCCTCTTGTTTCACTTGATTCCACTCACTAAGACCCCACTAATTAAAAGCAGATGGTGCGGCGTAGTGCTCTTGGACAAATGAGAGTATTGCATGGCATATGCTGTGTTACTGGGTGTCCAAACTGAAAGCCCGCTCGTAACATCAGCACACGATGCCAGAGCAGCCATTAGTCAGTGCTTACACACACACACACACACACTGTTTTGACTGTTTTCTCTCACGCTCTGCTTTTCTTTTCTTTTGTTTCAAAACACTGCTGTCCATTATTTTCTCTGCCAACAACATCAGTCAACTCCCCACACACGCATACATCCTGTCATGTCATTCATGATGCTGTGTGACAGGCGGACAGACAGGCAGGTTCACAGCAGACAACAGAGAGTCCTGGCTCACAGTCACTGACATAAAAAACTAGTTTGATTTTTTTTTCCTTATTGATTTTGTCTTCAGTCTGCTCACTCTTCTCGAGTTAGTGCTTACTGACTTTCTGACATTTCTGCAGTGGCAACCATCAGCTACTGTACAGGGTAATCTTCTTCTAATACTGCAGTGTCACAAACAGCCAGATGCTTGTATTCAAAATGTGCACATATGCTGCTAAATTTAACTGCAAATACTTTAATAATTAATCATCTCAGTCATTTAAAAAAAAAAAAGACATAATTCCCTTGTTACATCCATCCATTTTCGGGATGGGGTGGGCTGGAGCCTATCCCAGCTAACATTGGGCGAGAGGCAGGGTACACCCTGGACAGGTTGCCAGACTATCACTATCATTATCACTATCACAAACATTCACACTCACATTCACACCTACGGACAATTTAGAGTCACCAATTAACCCCCAACCTGCATGTCAGGACTGTGGGAGGAAGCCGGGGAGAACATGCAGGAGGGCTCCCTCCTGGGATTGAACCAGGAACCCTCTTGCTGTGAGGCGACAGTGCTAACCACAACACCACCGTGCTGCCCTCCCTTGTCACAACTTCTCGAATTTTTTGGTAAATGGACTGCACTTGCACAGTGCCTATCTAGTCCTCCGACTGCTCAAAGTGCTGTTACACTACAAGTCACAGTCACCCATTCACACACACAATCACACACTGGTAGACGAGGCTGCCATACATGGTGCCACCTGCTACTCAGTAACCATTCACACGCTCTCACATACTGATGGAACAGGAGCAATTTGGGGTTCAGTATCTTGCTCAAGGATACTTCGACATGCAGACTGGAGGAGCCGGGGATTGAACTGATGATCTTCCGATTGGTGGACGACCTGCTTTACCACAGCCGCCCCTTTTAAAGCAAAGTAAATGTCTTTGGGGTATGGACAGTTACTCAAACAAAACAACAAGGGCTGTAGAAAATTGTGATGGCTTTTTTTTTATCACAATTGTCAAACATTTGACAAACCAAATGATTCAATCAGCGGATTAATCGATGATAACAATAACGATGAAAAAGCAGCAGAAAACATCATTTCAGTTTATAGTTATAGTTGGCTAATGTATGTAAACACGCCACCGTAGGAACAGTGGGTTACACAATGAGCCACAGCCAAACCATGTGTCAGCATATTTGCAATGATCCATAATTAAAGTAAACTTAGATGATTTTTCATTAATAGAATAGTAGTAACAAACAGAGGAATATAAATTGGTTCAGCCATAAGGAATGCCTTACACCTGTATTTATATCTGTGTACAATAGCTTCTATGACGTGTGTTATCACTCTTATCACAACATAAGACAATAAAACAAAACAAAAACAAAACAAAAATCCAGGTAGCTTCCCTGATACTGTCTGTCTGTTCTACTTTTTTTCTCTTTTCTTTTAGTGGTAGGTCGTTTTTGCTGGTGTTTTGTTGTGATGTCCTACACACAATAAAGCAATCCATTGTTCCATTCATGGCTTTCTTCTTTTAAATGTTATCATCCCTCACACTGGCTGCCAATCAGGGCTTTTGATGTGTCACACACTTATAATTCCCGCCCTGCGAACAACAACAAACAGGTTCCCTGTGAAGGTTTTTTTAAATTTTAATACATTTTTTAGCTAAAGTTTGCCTCTTTATTATGAAATAGGTGTGCACAACATACTGATACAGTCAATTAAAAATTCATTCATAACTTTTTGTACAGGCCCAGCTGAATATTGCAATAATAATGTGTGGTTATCACAAAATCCCACGGCACACCTGGATTGGCATTTGAGAAACACTGTAGTAGAGCATGCACCTTTACTGTACCTTTATTGAGCTTTGCTGCTGCTGATATACATTTTGATATACATTTTAATAAATATGTTTAATACTTAATATTGATTATATTTTGTACTTATATCAGGTTAGATTTTAATGTGAATATGTATAAAGTTTTCCTGTCCCTCTGTGCTGTCATAAAGACAATAAAAGCACTAAAAAAATAAACTTAAACAACACATAATTATCACAGGTGTTCATAATGTTAGGATTGGGATTGAAATTTCCAATTATTTACCTTTCTGCATCGAGACGTAATCTTTCAAGAAAGAATCACACTTCATCTTAGAATCAATTTTTCCCTCCACCTCTAGTGGTGATACATAATAGCTTTGCTCAAATAAACTTCAGTAATTCACTTCAGCAGACTGAATAATGGATCCACACAATGAAACTTGTAACATGCCTCATGTTGCACAGTGTAAAGTTAATCACAGTGCTGCTTTGTTAAAAAAGCCCCAAAAAAGACATCAAAACACTTAAACTGAGCAAACAGGCACGTCTTTCAAATTACATCTTAGCGTCTTTCCACCCACTTTGATTTATGAACAGACTGCACAAAAAAGAACACAGTAAACTGTAATAGGCTATCACAGAGGCTGCAGTGGCTGCCTTTTTCTGTCCTGATCAATAAAACAAAGCAGTGCCATTGTGTTTATCCCCCTCCGGCTTGTAATTCTTCCTCTGGGAGTGTTTAAGTGTTTCTGTGTGAGAGGCTATTTAAAGGATTTCTTGTTGATTGGGGAAGATATGCAGAGCAATCACTCTTGGAAAAAGAGGCTTAATGGCATCGCAGGAGCAGTGAAGAATGAATGAGTGATAAAAACAGAGGGAGTAAGGGAGTGAAGAGAGGGCTGAGGGTGGTGGTTTCATCTTCACACCCTGAATGCAACTCCTCTCCTCCTTCCCTTCTTCCATATGCTAATCGCAATCTCTCCATCACTTTGTTAGCCCTCCTCCTCTCTCAAAGGTTACCTTGTGGTTTTAACCATCTGGTCACACATACTGTTAAATATATCATCGTATCGGTATATACAAGTTTTATAATTATGTCCTTTGAGAAATCACATTTTCAGTTGTTTTAGCACGCAAAGAGTTGCAGAGTGTACATGTATGATCTCCACATGAGGGGGAAAAGAAATGAAGTGACAACACGAGACACACCTGTAGTACAACCATTATGCCAAAGTGTGTCTAGAGATATGTTTTAAGACATTAAAACACCACCATTTATAAATGGACGCTGAAAATTGCTATGCAACTGCAGTCCAAAATTTGTTCCCAGCAAACACTGCATTTTCTTTGCAGAAAATAATAGGGCAAGATTTCCAGAAGCTTCAAGGAAGGAAATCATTTGAACACCAAAAAAATTACTTAATATATTCCTCAATTTGATAAGAGGAATGACATGGAGAATTAAGGTGTAACAATTTTACAGATAAAGCTCGGAAGTTCATGAAACTTCACACACTTCACACACTTTCTGATTTAAAAAGACACAAAATGCAAAATGTTCTCCTGCCCTCCTTGAAATCACAGGAACCGGTTTAATTAGTGGCACAGACACTCCCAATAGTGCTCCAACATTCTACTAAAAGAAAGACACACTTCCAAAACCCCATTAACATATGTAAAATGACCTGGCATGTCACATCCCTGCATGACACATGAACCAAGACAACCCGATCTCACTTCAAAGTCGTTGAAATCCGGCACTTGGGCGGTGACTTCTGGCGTCAGACAACAGTGAAAAAACCTGTCCTTTCACGTCAGCGTGAGACACAGCTGGTTGCCATCATAGTTTACCAACTCAGGGGGAAACACGGCGGGGCAAAAAAAAAGTTAAGGCTGCAAAAGTCCAAGTGGGGCCGGTTACCACTTGCTTTTGTTGCCTAAACCCAACCATGTGCATTAGATGTTGGAGGAAAAACAAAACGTCAGTTCACGGTGTTGTACCATTGTAGTGCATTTATTTTGAAAGAGACTGCATGTAAACATTAAATTTCCTGTGAAAACAGAAGTGTATTTTGAAAAAAGACTGCATGTAACAGGCAGAACTTGACACAGCATCCCAGAACATCAACAACCAACACACCCAGGGTACCTTGCACATCGTATCTGGACATGGAAAGCCCATGAGCAAACATCAATATATGTGACAAGCTCAGAGTAAGAATGTGTTGCAGCTTTGAAATTACAGTGCATTCAGAATACTACCCCCAAAAATAAAGAATGCATTAAATGTGATGTAAGATATTTTTGCCAGTGAGTCAATAGCGAGGTGAATATTTCAAATGCGGCTGTAACAGTGGATCAGTGGGCCACACTGTCACACCACACTGTCACTGGGTCTGAATCTGAAACCTGACTGAGGTCTCCCAGTGTGGGTTTCCTTGGGGTGCTTCAGTTTCCTCTCACAGCCCACAGGCATGGAGGTTAGGTGTACACTATAAAATGTCCATAGCTGTGGATGTCAGTCTGTTTATGGGTGTCAGCCTTGTGACAGAGTGTCCAGAGAGTGACCTGCCCCTCACATGCTGACACAGACTCTGTGGGGGGAGAAGCCATTACCATCCTGCTCAGCTCTGTGCAATAAGCTCAACACAAAGAAAATCAATGTCACCAAATGAGAACATGTGCTATTATGTGTTCCTGCATTATTTCTCCTTCAGTCATTCAGTGTTTGTGTGTGTGCAGAAATGTGTATGAGAAGAGAATAAATGTATGCTATTAAATGTGTGTGTTTGCTCTGACTGCACGTACATAAGCTGTCCAGTCGCCAGAGGAAAATGTCTGCAGCGTACATTTCTGCAAACTGCAAATACGTTATGTTAGAGCGTTTTATATTTATCATATCATCTGTAACGTGATGTAATATAAAGCTGGAGGTGGAGACAAGATGGCTGCCAAGCTTAAGTTCACTGCAGACCAACATTAGAGACCAAAAAAAGAAAAGAAAAATACATTACACTATTTAGGCCCGAAAAGCAATTGTATATTACTAATATATCTCTGCTTTTGAAAAGAGTTATTTTTTTTTACTGAGACATTGCTGCTTTTTCAGCCAGGCTTGTGCCAAAACAAGTTATTTTAAGCCCACACTTGATCTCTTCCTAACCATAACCAAGTGTTTTTTGTGCCTCAACCTAACTACACATTGACCACTGCGCTGTTGAAATGTCAACTTTCAGGGTATCCAATACATAACAAGGTGCAAATTTAACATATCTGTGGTTTGCAAATAATGCTCGGACAGATTTGTTTGCTTTCACCACCATCACTGCTAAGCTAAAGTACAGAATAATCTTAAATAGCCTATTCCAGAGTATTCACCTTGGGTTAAAGCATATAAATAAATGACTACTTAGACCAAGTGATGTTGATAGGCTAATTTTGTAACTGTGCCATCATTATAAAGCTGAACTATGTTTTTCAGCTCGAAACAGATTTATTTTTTGCCACCTAACAGTTGTTCCTAAAACTCAGTCAAAAAAAACATTATTTGTCATTTGTTACTACGTACAAATCACAAGTGCTAAAAGCAAAATTCACTGTTTAATGTGCTTTTAGCTAGCTAAGCTAACTAGCCTCTGGCTCTCTCTACATATTTACTGTGCAGACATGAAAGTGGTACCAATCTTTGTGTCATTATGACTTTCGATAAGAAAGCAAATGTTATACAAAAATTTCCTTTAAATTCAGACAAATTCTACATTTACAAAAAGTGCTCAATGGTTCTATAACTAAATTAGATTTCAAATAAATAAAACAATAAAAAAAATAAATAGAACATTCATTCAGGTTCTGTTTGTAGCAACTATAACAGTTACAGTGCTTCACATCCTCCCGGATACTTTATAAATGTTTGCAATGTATAATATCATCATCTTAGTAGGCACTGGACGATATCAAAAATTAATGTCGGGGTAATCTTGGCCAAAATAATTGTGTTTGGCAGTCATTATAGTTTTAAATATTTTTTATTAGCTTTTATTTTTAATTCCTTTTTAATTTTTGTTTCAGTTTAGTTTCTGTTGAAAAATGTTTAGATTTATTTAGTTTTTATTAGTTTCAGTTTTAGTTTTGCATTTTGTATCACACAGGGGTATAAACTGTGTCGTAGACAAAATACGGACACAACACTTTCTGAAGGCAGCTGACTCACAGTCTTGTGCACATCCCAGTCTAAACAACCACATGCACCAGCACCATGTGCTTGTTGTGCTGACAAATTTGACCAAATTGACAAAAACAAAAACTGAAGACATTTCCTGTGTATTTTTATTTTAGCTAGTTTTGTAAATACACAGTATCAGCTAGTTTTCGTTGTCTTCTAGAGTCTAGTTTTTATTTTTATTTTAGCTAACTAAAATGTTTTTCACACCTAATTCTAGGGTTTAGTTTAACTTTAGTTAACTATAATAATATACTGTATACAAATCCCGACAGTCATTTTAATATGCATAAAACTCTTAAATTGCAATAAAACATACCGGAATCACTTTACCTCACATTTTTGTTAAGATATAGATAATTTTACAGCATCCTAGACAGGAAAACACATCTTTTTTTTAGTGAAAAACAATTTTAACAAGCTGTCTTTTCAACATATGAAATGGCGTCATATCTTTCGACATGAATGATAAGATATTCCAGTGCTTGACTAAGATCTTTTGTGTTTTTTTTTTTTAAGGTTGGTGCGTATCATATGCAGCCTGTTTTTTTTTGTCCAGAGTCTCTTTAATTGTTGGTGACCCAGCTGTCTCTTTGGGTGCTGCTGGACATGATCATCCTGATAATGTAAATTCACTATGATCACTTTAATGTGAGAGATTTCTTTCTATCGGGATCCAAATAAAATTGTACATTGCCCCATACCTACATACTAACTTTCCATATGTTGATTTTACAATTGTTATTTTGTTCTGTTTCACACACACACAAGGGAGGAGAAACTGAGGGAATTTTTTTTGTCCACATTAAGGGTCTAAGGACAGAGGGTGTCATACACTGTCCTGATTATACAGCCCCTTGAGGTAAATTTGTGATTGAGGGTTATATAAATAAAACTGACTTGACTTGACATTTATATCTGGAAAATATAAGAAATAAATATATCCGTGATCATGCACCCAAATTAACCACCTTCCTATCCTCCACATTAAGTTGTTAGAACTGTAGTAGCAGTGCTTTGTGCATACATCTTACAGTCTCAGCCTCTCTCTCTCTCTCTCACACACACACACACACACACACACACACACACACACACACACACACACACACACACACACACACACACACACACACACACACACACACACACTGAGTTCTATACCATGATTAGCGGGCTGTGGGCATGAAATGTAGGTTTCATTAGAGGATCTCATCCCTCGACCCCTCCCACTGGGAACCCATTCTATTAACCCAGATCTATAATTGACTTCTTCTTTTAAACATACATAGCTGACAGAGAGAGGAAGAGACAGGGAGGGACTGGCAGGAGGTAAAAAGGGAGTGGTGGGCTGATTGCTGCAGACAGTGTGACAATATTACCGATTATGTAGAATGAATCTGCCTTTTGCAGATTGTGTCTTCCTTCATTGCTGCATCTATCTGGCGTCCTCCAAACACATCTCCTGCTCTGCTGTGTCTTGGTGTGTGTGACCCACAAAGAACCCGCTCAACATTATCAGCTTCAGGGACTCAGAGAAATGTTCAGAATTTGTCTCTGCCTGAGGAGTCATTTTATTCTGTTGCAGATGAATCCTTTTATAGCACTGCCTACTGTAGTCTCAATCGATTACTTGGCCTGTAAAGGTCACAAAACTGACATCAGTCCAACAGTCAAAATCCCAGAAATATTCAGTTTACTACAATCAGTGACAAAAACAAGACATGTTCACATTTGAGAGGCTGAAACCTGGTGAAGTCTGACATGTTTGCCTTTTTTAAAATCAAGCTTTGTTGCCAACTTAGTTTTTTTTTATTAATTGAATAACTTGTTTATTTGTATTGATCATTACAGCTGGACACTGGAAATACTGACTCCAAAACACTTTGGAGTCAGTATTTATTTGGATACTGTATCAGCAAAGCATTAGTCTTCGTTTTGGATAATACCTTTTTTCTGATAACTTATAGGCACTATCTTTAAAGCTGCATAGCTTCACACACCAAACCTGAAACCATTATACATCTCTTGCAAAAGGAAACAATTCTTGCAAAGCTCAAACTCCTTTTTTAAAATTGTGTGTTTGCATTAAAACAGTTCAAACAAACTATCATTTGAATAAACACATGAAGCACAAACTATACACTGATAGTAATTTGTGCTAAATGTTATAAGCTTGCAATAAGGTGGTGCAATATCGTTTTCTCACATCATGTGCAATACTACTTCTCTATATTTTATTATATACAATATGATTATTATCATGCACAGTCTGCTTTCTTGTCACCATTTCAGTTCATTTTTAGTCTCTTGTACTTATCTTACTCCTATTGTTACTTTATTGGGCATTGGTTTTGCTTTTCCTCCTTAAACACGTCTTTGTACATTTTGCAAAACATTTATTACTCTGTTGATTTAAAAACTGGGACCAGTAAGTGACCCTCACGCGGTGAACCCACTGGATGTTCTGGTTCTTTGCTGGTTGTGAACGTTAAATTGTGGTTACTGTACATAGTGTTACTGTAATTTGAAGTATTCTCTGGCACAAGAATTTCCTTGGGATAAATACAGTTTTATTAAATTTAATTGAAGTTCCTGGTGCAATGACAGCACATGATTACGTTTAGGCAACAAAAGCACATGGTTAGGTTTAGAAAAGATCATCATGGTTTGACTCAACATTCACACAGGAAGCAAACAGCTGTTTTTGCGTCGGTGTCTGACGCAAAATCCCTGACAAAGCGGCTGGTGAGAACAGGCTGGTTAATGAGGCAAAATAGTGCAGCTACGTAGAGACCAATGTTCACATTTGTGTGTTATAAAATGACAAACCAAGTGTAAAGCAGAGATTGTGCTTTCAGTTTGGCACACTTGGTAAATTGTTCGTGTTAATAGTTTCAGAGATAGTGCTTCACCATCAGTGTTTTAGCATTCAGCTAAAACTGTAAATAGCAACACTTGAGTGTACTGACAATGTTCACCAAAATAAGAATCTGCCCTGCAGTGATCATTTGGATTAGAAACACAGGAAAATAAAGTAAGCCAATGAAGATGGCCGTATTCTTGAGAAAAAGCAGACCACAGAGGGAGAAAAACACAGCTTCATTTTCCTTTGGCAGAATAACAAAGCTGAATTTTAACCAGTGTGACTCGGCTTAACCATTGTTAAAATTAGCTGTTTGACAGATGAAACTGTTACGGACACCTATGTTACATGATCAAGCTGAAAATGACGGAAATATACCTGCTGAAAATGTTTTGCTCTCTGATTTTCAAGTTCAAAAAGCCAGTTCTGTGCAGGTGTGCGTGGGTGAAAACACTCTGTCAAACTGTACAAATCTGACACCATTATTAGAAAATCTTCACACAGGTGTTTTATAACGTTCCATGACCAAATCGGAGAGCTTTTATGATCAAATGATATAATGTTTTCCTGGTTTGGTAATCTTGCATTGAGGCAAACATGTAAATGTGTGTGATGATGCCTGACTTCGTCTGAGAGCTGACCAAATCCCTCGTTTTCTCTGTCAGTTTGAACAGGTACAGTATATCTTACAAAACGTCATTATATTCAAGGAATTACATGACCAGCAGAGCCCCTGGTGTTTATAGCCTGTGCTTCGTGAGCCAGCCTACCTGTCTTCCTGTCTTCTATATTTAAATGTGCAACTACTTTGGAGCAGCGAAACCTGACGTTCCCGCTGTGCAGGAGCCGAGGTCGTAAGACCATGAACTCATTAAGGAAATGACATGGTGGGGGTGGCGAGGCCCCGTAATTAAGAGCAGGGGCCCCCTGGGTGGAGTGGCATTTAAATAGAGGATGTAAAGAATAGAGTGGAGAGAGAGACACTTGGAGAAAGATTCAGGTAGACGAGAGGTAAATGCACGCCAAATATAGAATTATAGTGCCGGGAAAAGAGGAGGGGACTGTCAGAGGAAATAGCATGAAGGAGATATATAAAGATGTGGGATGACATCTGAAACCACCAATGAAAAAACAGGTTATCTGCCAGGTTCAAAAAGTCAAGCGAAAGGCCTTTGAGGACGTTTTAAAGGAGGCTTAGGAATGATTTCATGGAAAATCAGGTATAATTCAGCCTGGTGTGTTTCCAAGAAATGTGACCCCCGTGAGTCGAAGGATCGTGTGAACTTTGTACCCACCACCTCCGTTATAGAGAAACAGGTGAAACAAGCATCGTGAGCCTCCCACAGCTTTCCAAGAAAATATGACTTCACATGAATCATTTCAAACGATTGTCTGAGTCAGAGTCTGACCCCTGGGACTGCCACGAGGGCTAACTGCTGAGGGATCTACACTGGGGTCATCTTGCTGAATAACACTCTCAGCTCAACCCAATCGCCAGAATAAATGTTGACACTGTACGTTTCTGCCAAACACTGATATGTGAACATGTATATGTTGCTATGTAGTGGATATGTTGAAACTTTAGCTTCTTGGTCTCGAGGTATAGTTTAAAAAAACACGAATATGGCTGGTCTAGCTGATCAGTCAAGATAACGAGCAGACCACTATGGTAGCTGATAATAATCTCAAATGTTTCACACAAATAAATTAACATCGTCATCGTTTTAAGTGACTAGAAAATGCAAAAATGATTATGGCCATGCTCTGGGAGGTATTGTCAAACAGAAAAACAGAGTCTAGTTAGCTTTCTAACCACATTGGGTCCATTTGGTAGATTTGGGACTTTACTCCGTGGCTGCAAAACGTTTCAGCGCTAGTCATTGAAAAGAAGATGGTCAAACTAAAAAGATGGTTTCATGACAACAAGATATCATTAAATGTGAATAAAACAAAGTTTATGGTTTTTGCAAATTATAAAAAAAAAAAAAAAAAAAGGATGAATGGTTTCACTGTCTATAGATGGAATTGACATTGAAAAGGTGTCTCAGTTCAGAGTTTTTGGTGTGATAATGGATGATAAACTATCTCATAAATCTCATATAGAATATGTAAAGACAAAGGGGTCTAAGAATATTTTTGCTCTGAACAAAGCAAAGTATGTGTTAGATCACAAGGCAATAAGAATTCACTACTGTTGACCTATAGTTTAGTCACTGTGTGGAGGTGTGGGGCATCATATACATGAGTAATATGAAGTCATATTACAGAAGAGAGCAGTGAGAATTATTCATCAAGTAGATATGAAAGCACACCAACACACTGTTGATCAAGTCAGGACCACTGAAACTTAAAGACCTGGTTGATTAATGGACACTGTTATGTACAGAGCAAAATGCAGAGTGTTACCAAAACATCTACAAAAGTTGTTTGTTGTTTCAGAGGATGACGAGCATAGACAGAAATTTTTTACTTAAAGCACCAGTTTGCACAGACTACATCAACAACAGATGTGAATTTCAGTGGTGGGCGATGTTTCTTTCTGAAGTTACTGTAAGTATTGGTTATTAACTGTGACTGACAGACCATCTATTTTTTAAGATTATGTGTGCTATGAGAGGGGGGCAGGTAAAATAAGACTGCTTTCTTCCTGCTCCTTTTCGGTCATCGAATGTTTGATTGTGATTGCGACTTTGATTGCTGTGTATGGACATGACCAGAACAGATGAAAAAAATGAAATTAAAATAAAATTGTAATGTAACTTGGGCTGAAAGGGAGCTGTCAATCAAGCGTGATCTGATCACGCCCCCGTCATCCTGAGAAATGGATTGAGCAGCCAAATGAGCTGTTTTGAGCTAGGTTTTGTAATTATGAACATTTATTTTCACTTAAGATTTTTGTGGGTGCTTCATGAGACTCTCATCTTTGATATCATATATGCATTTAACTATTTTAAGTGAAGTCTCCAGTGGTGTCAAAGAAAAGTTCAGACATGTATGCTGTCAATTACAGTTCTTAGAAAGAAAATTGAAATCAGCCAAAATCTAAACTAGGAGGTCAGACTTAAAAAAATTGTAATCAGCCAAGAAATTTGCAGTTGGTGCATCTCTATTTTCCCTAACATCTAGCAAACCTCCATTTATTGGGCAGCTTTAACTATTTTACAGGTCAAATAACACATTTCAAAACATTACTTAGAGAATTTAGTTCTTATTTTTGATGACTTTTCCAGACTTTCTCAGTTCCTGCAGATATTAGAAGAAGAAAAGCACTGAAAAATGTTTTTGGAGAAGCTTTAGCATCTGTTTGGGTACCCAAACCTGGCAGTTTATGGCCCTGACTAAAACAGGAGCTTTCATAGAGGAGGCTATTTGTGGCACTCCAAATGGCACTAGGAAAAAGAGGAAGGAGCAGTCAGGTGAACAAGGACAAAAAAAGAAAAGAGGTAGTTGTCAGACAGGCAGACATATAATAAGATGAGAGGAAAGACTGCAGAGACATATCAGTTATACAGAACACGCCACAGGAAGCTAAAGAGCGAACACCAGCGTTTCCTCTGGAGGCGGCTTGCTAAGTGTACTTGTCAGAGTGAAAGGGCACTCCAGAGGGAGGTAAGGACACGGCTGAGGAACTTAAAGACCCCTGGGTTTTTGAGAGGATGAAGGTGACATCCTAAGAGTGCTCTTAAGAGAAGGAAGGCGACTAATTTTGCCCTCTTGGCAGGATAGGTTAGAGAATAGGTTTGTATATGGAGAATATAAATCAGAGAGAAGATTTCTCAGCTCCTTGAGAGTGTGGATGAGATTATGTTAAAAATACCACTTAAAGGCACTTCCTGTTGTTACAGCAGATGTGAAGATGAGAGAGTGTTTAAAGAGAATTAATAACATACGAACAAGCATGACTTTTAACCACAAACAAGTGTGTGTGTGTGTGTGTGTGTGCGTGTGTAAAATAGTGCACAGAAAACAGACTGCAGTTAATGTTAAGTGATGCGAGTGTGATGTGGCTTTTACGAAGCATGGGAACACGTAACCACAGAGTATACATGTTTATGATGCTGCTGTAGAGTCTAGATTTTTCTCTCAAGATACTTCAGAGGAGATAAGGGGGACATCAGAGTTCAAGTTACCTCTGGCAGGAAGACAAGAAACAGGAGTGAATTTAGACAGCAGCGAGAGAAAGCCTGGTGCTATTTAAGGAACCATATGTGGGTCAAATATAATATTGAATTTTATAGTTTTGTTTATAGAGAGCAAAAATACTGTCTGAGACAGATGTATATTTGAGAGACTGACTGCACCACTTAAAACATAAGATGCATACTGTGTACAACATAGAGACTGACAAAGCAGCCACCTTTGTCGAATTTCGTCCTGTCTCAAGCGGTCGACAAAACTCTGACAGGTGCCATAATGGAAAACACTATCTGACAAGCGTTGCACTTGGTGGTTTTCTGTCATTTGTTCTGCAACTGAGGCTTTACACTGATGTAGTGGCGCTACCATAATCACCACAGTCCACCTGGAAAGGTGCTGCCAAAACTGCCAAAAAGGAACAAAGAGTCGCCTGTTTGGATAGCAGCAAAGTAGGGGTGGTGCCCAGTGCACCCCAGCATTAACGCCACCACTACCAATCACAAAAGAAAATAAAACTCCTTTTCCGTGCTGTTTGATTACAGTTTTATATCAAGTTGAAGTTCTTGTACTCAGACTACAACATTTACACTGGTGAAATGTGAGGAAATAATGTTTTTTTTTAAACAACTTTTTTCCCCCCTGTATCAGTGCAAAAGTTCAAACACACATCTGCAAAACATATTAGTTCATGACCTTACATGAGAACATAACTGCCACAGATACTGATAAAGGCAATAATCTAAAATAGGTAATAGACTCCTTTCCAATTGACAGTAGATTTTATTTTCAAATTATACTGGTGTGTCACGTCTGACATCACAGGCCTGATCGACATAACACGTTAGTAAACAGTAGCAAGCAGCATGGAGGCCAGAGAAAATGTTACAGTGGTTACTCATTTTTATATCTCTTTCTTTTTCAGTCTCTCTTTTAAACTCGGCACAGACTCATTTGGAACAATGTTTAAGTGATGCTTGGGCAGAGACAAACGTCATTCTATGTCATCGGTAAAGGGGACTAAAATTAGCGAGTTCACCCAGGTGTTGTATTATCCTCACTGCTGATCGGAGCTGGAGCCTATAAATACCTGCCATCTGACCCAGGTGTGACTGCCGATTGTACCCTTTCCCATTTCATACAAAAGCCAGATGTTAGCTTGAGTGGGGTTTTTTGCGCAGCGTGAAAGGGGCTTTATAGAAGTGTGAGAGGGGATTCCTTAAAATACGATTTCAACAATAGAGCTACATTTGTGTGAGTAATATTTTACCAGCAGAATAACATTGTTTTACAAAATATTCAGTATATCAGTGTGTGGTCATGTTCTCTGTCTTAAACATAGCTTAACCAGGTCATGTAATCTGCTACTTCAGTACTATCATATCATCATTAAAAAGTCCTTAAATATGTTGCTCATAAAAAGTGTTTCCTTGAGCCAGTTGAAGGCACAGTACACGTGTACATGTGCGCTCCTGATCAGGATGATACCACCTCTGCCTCATTTTGAGCCAGGAAAACCCTGCATGCAACACATGTTGTCAAAAATTTGTAGACATATTTGTGTAGAATATATAAATGTATTTGTATAAAAGCACTGATGCAGGATATTTGTACATAATCATCTATATACCAATGTCAGGGTGTATTATAACTGGTCTTTGTAATCATGTATAGGTTCACTTTTTTGCATTTTGTGGTTCACTTCTAGTATATATTTACACACGTTTTGGCTTTTCTTTGTAGAAATCTCACTTATATTGTTTTATATTGCTTGTTTTAGAGGTGTATATTCTTAATTCTGTATTTTTGATCTGTGTTGTCTGCCTGTAACTTACGTTGCTGCCTGTCTTGGCCAGGACACTCTTCAAAAAGAGATTTTTAATCTTAGGAGTTTTTTTTGGTTGAATAAAGTTAAAGTTAAATAAAATAAATAAAAATAATAATGCTATACAAATAAACTTAAAACACCCGGTCACTACTTTAAAAAACTGTCTCCTTAGTAAAGTAAAAACCTGTAACCATTGAACCAAATATCCCAATTTTATCACTTATCATCTTTATCTAATAATCAACAAAAAAACACATGCAACGTTTAAGAAACTTACATTACGATCAAAGTGCAAAAGACTTTATGAATTCCTCCTTTAACGTGTCTCCTCCTATTCCACATCAACATACTGTACAACCCTGGATCTGAACAGCTGAAGACATTTAATTTATTTCCCATCATGCCAGTGGAGCTGCTCAGCAGCCAGTATTGGCCATACTGGACAGCTTTGGGTGTTACATGTCTATATTTAACTTGTACAGTATTAAGTCTACCAAATGTAAACACTAGAGTGTGTGAGTGTGTGACGGTACAGTCTAACAGTCAAGACAGGGAAAGGAAAATGAGGAGAGAGAAAAAGATGGAGGCAGCTCTACCGCAGCACTGGTGTTGACAGGTAATGGGGGCTCATGAGCTGGAAGTGTGTGTGTGTGCCGTCTCTCTCGTCCCATCTGTCTTTCACTACTCATTCTCGCTCTCATACACGGGGCATACGTTTTTAAAAATGATTCATCTATTTGTACTCACGTCTGATGCAGGTCCTTTATCGGCACCTGGACAGGAGAAAGTGACGAACTCATGGCAACGTTTGTGAACCACGAAACAACAGACTGTGGAGAGAGAGAAAAAGAAAGAGACATTTTAACTTTGTGCACAAATCATAATGTCATTTGCAATCTCAGACATTGGTTCTCAACCTTTTTTGTGTCAGGGACCCCTAAATTGATACACATTAGGTCACAGACCCCCATTTTATAAGATTTTACTTCAGGGACCTCCATCTGCAAACACGGACCAGGATTCTATAGCTGTCAACTACAGTCGAGGAGGTACAGTTGAGGAAGTGAAACCTGATCAGTATCATCACTCATATGACCTTTCCTCACACATGGCTCACTTCTATATTATAGTAGTCTTTCTCTAACTTTGCCCCGTACACACAGTCAGGTACACTGGCCGTCAGCAGCTGTAGGCCAAACTCAGCTGGCTACTAGGGCAGACTGTTTTTATACAATGTTTGTGTGTATACCATTAACGTAATGCACCACAATTCATGTATAACCCACATAATCATGAGCCAGTAATTCGCGTAAACCCCTCTAATCAGGAAGGTTGAGATCATGAGACAAATGCACTGACAGAAGTAAAGAAGGAAGTAGTAACAAGACCGAAAGTCTGTTTCAGGGTTTTAGGGGGCAGGGTGGGTGGTGAATGGATCAAACAACACGGGACTTTCCCCCAGGAGACAGGTGTGCAGGACCACAGGAAACCAGGTGAAAAAACGCACTCAGTGTTTGGTGGCCTTAGCAAGCACATTAAAACTTATACTAACTTGGGAGTGGTGTTGGACTCCAATTTAAATTTTAATTCTCATTTTAACAGGGTCATCAAAACATCCCTTTTTTATCTTTGGAACATTACCAAAGTCAGACCTTTTTTAACCTAGATAGATATCGAAATACTCACTCACGCTTTCATTACCAGCCGTTAAGACTATAGCAATGGTGAGCTCTCTCTGGGGGGCGCTGGAGCCTATCCCAGCTCACAATGGATGAGAGGCAGGGTACACCAACACATAGAGACAGACAACCACACCTACAGCCGATTTAGAGTCACCAATTAACCTACGTGCATGTCAGGTTAAGGAGGCTACAGAAGCTGGAGAAAACCCACTCTGACACGGGGAGTACATGCAAGCTCCGTACAGAAGGGCTCCCCCACCCTGGGCCCAAACCAGAAGCAGTTTAGAAGCGGTGGCAGGGCAAAAGGAAGTGCTCCATCCATTTATAAAAAAGCGCTCTGAGCACTTTTCTTAATGACTCGCTCCGTGTGGGTATTTTTCTCAGACCGCAATATCTTGACGCTAACATAAGCTACGTAGCTAATGTAATGCTACATTAACAGAGGGTTGACTACACAGTCAACAACTCACTTAAAAAGCCAACGGTGATAAAAGCACAACACTCACCAGCAACACCCAGTGTTGGCTGGCCGATCTGTTGCCAAAAAAGGAGTTTTTCTGCCTTTGTTGCGACAGTAGACAGTACCCCAACTAAAGAAGCAGACATTACTGGCGCCTTGCTGAAAATTCTAGAGCTTTTCAGCATGAAGCGCTCAGAGCAGTCGCACAAAAAAAGGCGGAGTGCTCTAAAAAAAGATGCTGAGCCAGCACTTTTTCAGTCGTATACACTCTCTCCTCATTGGGAACAACTGAAGAAAGACACCGGTGCAGACAAATAATGTTATGTGGACACAGGCTCTAATACTGTCATATACTGTATACTCTGGTAAAAATTTCAGGAAGGTAGGAAAAGAAATAGCTATCGCCCAAATTGAGTGGACGATGCTTTGATCCATCAGTGACAACTGTCAGTCATCGACCACTGTACCCAACAATGTGATTCCAAAGACGTAAGTCCACATTCTTGACAACTGTGCTACCATAATGCATAAAGTGCATGGTTAGGTGGTTGATTAATGTACATTTTTATGGGTTGGAAAGTGCAGTTACCCCACCCAACAATGATATCATTGTCAATCACACTGTTTCACTGTGGACACTGTTGTATACCAATTTGAGACGTATGACAATCATCCATAACCTAACCTGCAATGTATGTATTCAGTATTACAGGGAATCACGCAGTATTCATCAGGATGAAATAAGTCAAGCAGCACTGTATCTGATGTGAGTTGCACACAGTACAATATGTGGAACATCTGAAAGTGTATACTAAACATTTTCTATCAAGACTCATAGTGACATCAAACATGATCCCGGCCCTGTGCATCAAGGTTATTATCAGCACACATCCACTCACTGACACGCTGACTCTGAGTGCTTGGCTTTAAAATGTTAATGTACATTTTAATTTGACCATAAGTTCAAGCAAAATTAGATATGATTTTGAGCGGGAGGCTCGATGAAAGCGGCGTTCTCCTGCTGTCTCCGAGCTGTTAGAAGCAGCACTCACTTAACCTATGAAAAGCTTTAGCGGTGGTAAATCTACAGAGGGATGCTGTGCTTCTGTCTTAACACCCACACACTCTTATTGTCACTCCCGCACCGTTGACTCACTGTCAGCCACTCTGGATAAGAGCACCTTCTAAATGTCTAGAATGCAACGTATAATGTAACCTCATATTTATGTTGCAGTCTGTACCAAAATGACTTCTTATTAACAGAGTTTCCTGTGTTTACAAAGTTTGCTGTCAACAGAATTGTAAAATCAACAACAAATTCAAGGCTGAGTGTTTTCTCCCTGTGCAGAGACATGTTGAAAATAATAAGAATACACATAAATACACAATGATCAAAGGAAGCCAGTCTGATCACAATCAGTGTGAGATGATCACAGTGAGATGAGAAGCGTAACATGGCTCCACTTTACAGGTTGCTAACAATCAGCGATGCAGAAACATGTGAAGGCTCCGATGCATAGCGAGCCTGTCATCTCCACCCTGATCAATGTCAGCTCCACTCGACAGGCAAGACGAACAGAGGATAAAAATAACTCACACACACAATCGTCATGATTGTGCCCCAGAGTATATTTACATAGTGTGTATGTATAAGGGAGAAATACAGAGATATTCGATGATAGCAGCAGTCACAACAGGTTATTGAGCCAATACTGGAAACAATAAAGCACATTTGAATAATCTTGCTCTCCTGCAGGGTTATGAAATTTTGCAAAACCTGCTCATCTACATAACAACTCCATTAAAAGGAGAGTAGAGCTACAACTGTAAATCTTGTCTGTAATCGGTTCATCATTTATTGTTCTGGCAGAAACACCTAATTTTCTTTTGCTCCAGTTTCCCATTTATTATGAGTTTTTTGTTGTTTGATGTGACAGTAAATTGAACATCTTTGGATTTTGGACTGTCAAACAAAACAATTTATTAAAAGACATCATCCTACACTTCAAATCAATTGCAATGGGCATTCTTAACTTCCGACATTTTATAAACCAAGCAACTCATTGATTAAAAATGACCATGTGTTGCAGCTCTAGAGATGAGTGATAACTGTATATGAGCTAATGACAGGAAATGTAAATGAGAACCTCACTGTCATCATGACAGGTTGTAAAATACTGACACAAAGTGTATAGACCCAGTATATTGCTGAACTTCTCTGCCCCCACTCCAACTCCCGACCTCTTAGATCCTCAGAACAATGTCTTTTAATTGTCCTGCGATCGAGGCAGGTGGTAAGAAAGATCGTGCCTATGCGGTAGCTGCTGGAATCACTTCTCAGTTCAGTGCTGCAATCTGACAAAGTAGATTAACTCAAGTGCTGCACAAATCTGAAAATTTAAGGTAATTTCAAGGTTTTAAATTAAAAAAACTAAATAAATTTCATGCTACTTTATACTTCTGCTGCATCTCATTTCAGGGGGAAATATTAAACTTTTTACTCCACATAATTTATTTAACAGCTGTAGCTCCAAGTTACAAATTAAACTGTGGTTATTGTTATACATTTAAGTTTAACTTGGGAGTTGATACAATGTTTACAATGCAGATGCGATATGTATCACACTCAGAAATACAACTGCACAAGAGACGATAAGATGATGTTTTAGCTGAGTGTCATGTAGTAATCTAGATCTTCGCCAAGTTCCTAAATTGTGAGGTCATGTGCCAAATCTTCCTTGCATCCTGTGTTTCATATAGGCCTGTAACAATTTGTGTATTTGCACCGAGCCGTCGCGGTACAGGGGTCACGGTTCAGTGAACACAGCTGCATGCTAAATATATGGTATGTAGTTTGATGCACGTAAAGTGGAACCAAAGATTACAAGCACAAACTATACCTGGAATTTTTTTTTGCCATACACCTTTAACAACCTGTGCTGAGGAAAGCAAGCTGATTGCTATGCAAGTCAGTCACACTATGGCTGGGGCAAATGAAACACCAGAGTGGGAGGACCCTAGTCAACTACAACAGCAACGGAGAGAGGGCTTCGTGTAAGACAAAGATGGTGTGTCGGCATTTCTCCACCGTTGCAGGGAATGTGAATGGAAACATACTGGTGTTCACTCGATGGAATCACCCAGATGTGCTGATGTACCGGATGATAAATGTTTAAATCCAAGCCATGGTAGAATTAACTGAAACATTCCTCCCAATCCACAAGTTTTCTTTTTTATTATTCTATGTAGGGCTGCCCCCTAACAGTAGACCAAATATCAGCCGACCAGAAAAGTCATTAGTCAGCAAGATTTCATTGGTCCCTCAGTCACAGAAAAAACAAAAAAACAAAGAAAACCAAACAAATGTGAAACTCTATCAGGAGCTGCACCTTGTCAAAATAAATCAAAACCTATATGACTGCACCAAGTGGGAATTTAATTTGAAAGGGCAGACACAGGAAGAGGCCACGCTCAGCAGTCAGACAGGAGTCACTGTTACAAACCAATCACAGCTGACAGAGCCCCATTAGCCGACAGCGTCATTAACAGGCGGCTCGCTCAGTGTGTGACGTGCACTTGTAGATAAAATATAGGCCTATATTAATGAAGGTTCATTAGTACGGTTTGTATTTCTCTGTAATGTAGCACAGTGTTAACAATGTTACTGAGACTATTCTTTCTCACACCTTCAACTCAAACCATTGTGTTGCCCCGCCCAAAGCCCCCCCCCCCCCCGCCCCCCCCCAGGTCGACTAATGACCCCTGATGACTATCGGTTGACTAGGAACATTCTTCGTCAGGAGCAGCCCCAGTGCTATGTACTTTGATATTTTCAATTTCACTGCATAACAGGTGCTTTTCAGTTTTACAGTTGTGACTTGTTGCCTTTTGGGAAAGTGTTCAGTGTTCGTACAGTGTAATACAGATGAGTTATACAAGTTCCTTGTTTTTTAAATGAAAATAGTTCACCAAAGTTGCAGCGCACAAAATCTTTGACACCTGGCACTACTTTTTGTTCAAAATACCTGAAAAGAAACTGATCCTTATGCATTTAGTTTTTCCCACTGTGCTGACATCACACTGAAATGTGATTCTAAACTGCGTAGGAATTGAACCATGACTTTTGCGTATAGTTACATCCCTAATTCAATGTAGTCCATACTGCCTCTTTAAAACTAGGTACTACTAAATATGACTTCCTACTCAATATTTTTAACTATTTGCATTTTCTCTCTGCATTTTGTCTAACGCACTGTGTCACTGACTGTTAGATCACAGTATTGAAAATAATGTTAACATGATATTTTCACTGTTAGTGGCCACCTCCACTGTCTCATTTACATATTTGGAGACCAGATATTCTATTTTATTTGATTTTATTACATTCTATTGTCAAACCTGCACCAGAAGGGGGGTAATAATTAGCACAAAGGCTCTATCTCTAACACACACACATACACAAATCATATGCACCTCAATGGTACTTCACTCCCACGCAATATCCTGTCTTTGGTTACACCGCCCACTCACTGCGATGATACCACACACGCACACGCACCACCCACTCATTCCAGTGATATCGCAGATTGAATACACAGAGTGAGGGTGCAGGGGATAAAGGTAGAGATAGAAATGATGAGAGTTATGTGCACGTATTGCTTCAAGGCAACTGCTCTTTTGGAGTATTGCAACTGCCAAATCCCTAAGCAAAACACACACACACACACACACACACACACACACACACACACACACAGATCTGCCACTAAAATAGAACTGAATGCTATCCAGTGATATGACCCTTGGGCCAAAACAAAACAATACCTCTTGACAAAAACACACTGTGCCAGGAATGAAGTGTGCCCTCCATTTCACCCTTTCACCAAACTCCCAACTTTTCATCCACCCCTATAATTACCTCACTCATGCATTTACACATCTGTTCAGTTAAGTATGCACTTATTCACAATGGCGGAGATTCAAGAAGACAGGTGGCATAATCTAATCTCACAAAGCCAGGCCACCTCGTCATATTTACAGAGGGCTGAGAGAAAATGTCTAAAAACAGAGATAGTAGAACATCTAAAATACCTGGGGCACATCTCTGATTGACTAAGATTACTATTCTGTCTGCACAGCTTGTTTAAACTATTTTAACCAAATACTGCACTTGAATTTTCCCAGTGAAGAGAAGGAAGGAGTCTTACACTTCCCATGATGATGTTGTGCATAATGTCAGTGAAACTATATATAATTCACCATTCAGATTATTACTTACAGTGAGTAGAAGTTTCATCAGTAAAATAGATGTAATGTTACACAAGAAAATGTACTCGTTATGCTCCATGGTGCCTACCAGCTGGAGATATCAAGATTATAGTGAGCAAAATTATCAAAATTATTATTATTGATTTCAAGTTTTATATTAAAAACCACAAATAAAATCTTTCTTATTTGCATAAACATTAACAATAGCATAGCCCATACCTTATGTAAACATATGAAAACCATATTGAATGTGGAATCTAGGAGACTGTTGCTAAGTTTGGTTGATGTTGGAGGGTATTTACCTTGAGTTTTTCAGAGTGCCAGAATCAAACACGGCCTTAATAATGATTCAATTTTCAAACGGTGATACAAACTGTACAGAATTTTACTGTGCTTTATTATGACACCACTAGCCATTTCATTGCTACTGCCAGCGTTACATAGTAGAACTGTAGCATCTTAAACTAGTTTAAATACTACAGTATATGGTGCTTGAATTTGAATTTGCAGCACATTGTGTATTCACACTTTGCAGCTTTTTTCCTCAAATATTGTACCTGTTGTCTAATTGTTGAAGATGTTTTTGTCATTTTCTTTTGATTTATCTATTTATATCTTCTTTCAACCCGGTCTCACTTTGAAGTCATCAAAATCCAGCACTTAGTCAGCGACTTCCGGTGTCAGACTTTGACGAAAAAAGCTGTCCTTAAATGTCAGCACGATACTCAGCCAAGTCACCGTTGTTGTTTAACAGCGATCAGCCAACAAACACAGACTTTCACCCAGGAGAACGGTGTTAGCGTCTCATAAGATTATAAAGCCAAACCCTGTTGTTTTTTCCTAAACCTAATCATGTGTGTTTGCTGTTAAAGGAAAAAAAAATGGCACTTTGTAGTGCTGTACCGATGTAGTGAGTGTACTTTGAAAGAGACTGTATGTAAATGGTAAATTTCCTGTCAAAACTGAAGTGTATTTTGAAAGAGGACAATGCATGTAACAGGCTGAAGTTGACAAGATGTCCCAGAACGTCAACAACCAACGCATCCAGGGTACCTGGAAGTGGAAGGTCCATGACCAAACCAATATGTGACAGAGTGAAAATGTGTTGGTTCTTTGTGTACTGAGCTTCCAGGGACACATTTATGATATTGTATAGAGTGATAGTGTTAAGAAAATATTTCATTGCTGGAAAAATTGTCTATTTACAAAACTGGGCTGTCTATGCAACAGAAAGACGTAAATAATTTTGAAATTTGTGCTCCATGACCCAAGAAAAAACAGAAAAAAAGCTGTGCTATTCGCTTTTGCTGAAGTGGTAGAAAACCTCCAACTACCAGTATGCACTGTGCCACAGTGGACCAATACAAGCGCCCACTGGTGGGTGATGTAATGCGAGCTTCAACGTTTTTCCACAGGAAACAATATGGTTTGGCTGGTAACAAATCTGAATTTATAGTTTAACAGTACATTTAAGGTGAGAAATAGGCAACACAGTGACAGAATCTTGGTTGATATTTGATCAGCACTGCTTAGTTTATTGTTTGATCTCAGTATATTCAGTCCCTACTTTAAACAACACAAAACAGTATGGCACCCACTTCTTGTTCATAAATTCTTGTATCACAGTGAAACAGTGCACTAAAATATTTTTCTGAAGACATTTTAGACAAAAAATAGGTGATAAAGTCACAGAACCTTGCGTCATATTTGATCAGCACTGCCTATTATAATAGTTTGATCAGAGTTTGGTCTGGGTTTGAGAGACAGAGAGAGTAAGAGGGACGGGTCTCTGTCTCAATCCACTTCTTAAGTGTTCGTGTCCTAATGCGTAAGTACAATTTGTAGTTCGAACAACAGCCCTAAAGTGAGTGAAAATCAGCTGGATGACAGATCTGAGCTGAGAGATGCACAGGTGAATCTGGGTATTGGTCAGATGGAAGAAGTTTTACTACTTTTAATTTAAACATACACTGTTATGATACAAAGCTGGTTGAATATCTATCTATATAAGCTTTCTTTATAAACTACAGTTTCTTTTCACCCCATTGATTCCATAACAAAGCTTTGTAGAATTTATTTTACTTCACTGCCCTGGCAAAGCACCACATCATTTTAATAAAGATCATTAAGCTCAAGTTCAGGGGCAGGACCACACCTCAAACACTTCCTGTCATATGTCTATAGGCGCCTTTTAGCCCTGCGTGTCTGTTGATTCTCGTTTTCTGTGCCCCACCCTCCCTCTCTTTGCTCCTCTTCTGCATGTATCTCATGAGGTTCCCTAGGGGTCTGCTGAGCCAGGAAGCCATGGAAGATCTTTCCCGTAGCTTTCCCCACATCACAGCCATCACCCTGCTCCTCTTCCTCTCGTCTGCCTCTCACTAATTCATTTCATTTTCAATAAACAATCTTTTTTTGCATCTCAGTTTAATGGTGTGGTTTATATTAACAAAACCAACATGAAAGCACTAATCATGTTGTTGCATTCAGCAGTTGCAGCTCCCAAAGTCTGGCGTCTTGTTCTCAACTGAAACTGGTGTCCATCCAGTTCCTGAAGATGCTCCCTGCCTGTGTCCCTCACAAACCCTCCCGTCCTCTTTCTCTGCTCCCCTCTGCCCTCTCGGTGCCCTCATGTACTGATCCCAGGCTGACTCTGCCTGGTGGAGCTGGCATGCTGCCTTTGTGCCTCCATTATTTATAGTATACATTAAAAATCCATGAAAAACACACACTGCAGGCACACACTCAGTTTACTACACATACGAACACAGGCACAGTTAAAACCTCTCCACATCGTTCTCTGTCATTTCTCTATCCACCTGTTTCTTGTTGTTTTCTTGTTTCTTCATCTCCCTCTCATCACTCTGCAACACCACTGTGGCTGTGACCTGCACTGAGGTCACTGCAGCGTACCTGTAGAGTCTACCTGTAACACTGGCTGAGCATAAAGTTACACTACAGGCTGCAGTAAGCACCTCAGCAATCCTTCCTCAGCCAACGAGGTGATGCTTTGCCTAGACACACAGGTGGTTGGGTTAAGGAAAAAAGAACAGGGCTTATCTTTACAATCTTATGTAAAGTGAACAACGGCCTCCCAGATGAAAGTTGGTGGTTGTTGGACCCATCCACCACCCCTCACACCCACCCTACTTGGACTTTCTCCAGCCTTATCTTTCATTGTTGTCCTGCTGCGTTTTCCCCTGATGCCGCCTGGCACCATTAAATAAAAGCAGCAACTGGCTGCGTATCATGCCAACGTGAAGGGACGGCTTTTTTGTCTGTGATTTTGACAACTTCAGAGTAAGACCGGGTTGGTCCAACGTGATCCCAGGGTTTTCTAACTAAAACAGGGGTCTGCAACGTTCCCAAAGATCTGCATTTTGGGGGCTCAAAAATGCCACAGTGGTGTGGATGCTCGGCATAAACATAGCAAAAGTTACGCGATTTAAAACAAAAGTGTATTTGTGTGAATGTAGCCTTACTTAGAGAGAGATCTGAGAGAGATCAGTCAGGCCACTGTATTACAAAAGCCTTACACAAAAATTATTCAGCCATCAGCCTTACAAATGCTTTTATGTTAATCTTGTTCCTGCAGAAAAAAACTGCTTAACTGGTAAGTCACTGAAACTCTCCCATGATTATCTCTTTCACTGTCACTCTGTGACTGGTGTAACTGCTCTGCAAGTGTTAACATGTTCTCTTGTGGTCCCAAAAGCAATGAGCCTTCCTCCGAGGAAAGAGCATGCTACTGCATGCGCAGTCATGTCCACATAATGTTCTCCTTTACATTCTACATCCCCATATGTGCTACAACAGTGACACTGCAAGGCAAAATCACATTTATTTTATATGAAAGAGCTGAAATGATTAGTTAAGTCATCAGTTAGTCAAGTGACAGAAAATTATTCTACAGCTATTTTGACAATTGATCGTTTTTCAAGCACAGATACCTGGCACCATCCGCTCAAATGTGAGAACTGGCTGCGTTCTTTTTATATTTTTGGTTTTGGACGGATGCATCTGCAGATAAAACAAGGAATCTGAAGGCAACACCTCAGGCTGTGGGAAATTATAATGAGAATGTGTCGGCATTTTTGCAAACAACTGATTCATCAAGAAAATAACAAGGAGATTAATCTATAATGAAAACAATTGTTAGTTGCAGCTCAGGTGCTTTGTTTCAGTAATTGAGTTCAGTTCTTTATCTGTTCCTTATTCATGTAATTAACTGATACAGGCCAAAGAAGCATGTGGGATGCTGGAATATGAATAATACAGTTTCATCAAGAGTGTCATACAGCACAGCACCAGATTAATAAGAAACTAAAGCCCCTGTATCAATACCCAGGGATTTAGATGATCATTATTTTGAATCTCATTTAATGCAGTAGAGCTGTTATAGACCACTTTAGGGGCCGATGTCACAATGACATCAATTTATTAGTTGGAGGCAAAACACAACAGGGCCACCACAGGGCTGTAGGCTTCATAGGAGTCTTAAAATGTCATCTTGTTGTATTAGGAGGAGTCATGGCTCAAAACTTAAATTTTATCACATACCAGCTGCTACTGCCGGTCAACAAAGACGAAGACAGCTATGGTTAAATGAGATGAGACTAAAGGACAGGACGGAGGCCCTCATCAAAAACGCTGGCATGTGGAGTGCTACTTCATATCAGGTTGGGGAAAAGTATTTACTGTTGTAGGGATGAAGAACGCTATGTGTATTAAGGGTTATCATGTACACCTCATCAGAATTTGGGGAGGGATTAAGAGAGATATTGGATTTCTCCATAATGTAAATTTTTTAGCACATTAGCTCACGTTAGCTTCGAAAGGGCCTATACTTGCTTGTGTGCATCTTTAATCCACCACTCTTCACAAGCACAACTTGTATTCTAAGCAGCAAGACAGCGTGACGATGACCTGCAAGTCCCATGTGCTGAGGAAACAGCAGGCGATCACTAGAGAGGTTTCACATCCTCTATTTAGTGTATACGAGCTGTTATCATCAGGCACAAGGTACAGGGTGCCAGCCCTCTGAACCAGTGGGCTAGCAGATTGTTCATGCCTACCAGTATTCCACTGTTGAACAAACTATGAACACAAAATAAATGAACTTCTGTGTTCGAGGATGCTGCACCTTATGATATGTACAGTGCTAATGATATGTGGTGAATTATATGGATGTGGTGCCCTGTTGTTGGTGTTTTTGTTTTTTGGTGTTGTTGTTGACAGTGTTATGACAGTTGTGTGTTTATTCATCTGACGTTTGCTGCGCGGCACACAAAGAATATTCGGAGGGACTAATAAATATCTATCACTCTCTCTCTCATACACACACGCGCGCAAACACACGCTCAGTAACTACCACTTCAAACTTGTTTTTGTCAGCTGCAGCTCTTTGAAGTGTCCCACGTTGCCTCGATCCCTCCCCAACAGTCACGTGACATCATTATGTAACGACTGGTTGTCAATCAATACCAACCTCTCATCAAGCTTTCTGAACATCAACACAGCGTGAGGAGAGCGGGACCACAACAGACAGCATCTACCTCTTACAGTTCAACAAGAGTGCATCATCTTACAGTCAGGAAGACTGAATACATCTTTTGTTTGCTTTTAGACTGAAACACGCACAGTTGATGTTTTCTTTAAGGATGATTTTCGTTCTATTAGAGTCAACACTTACGACTGTATTTGGGTTGACATTTTTATTCAAAGGCAATGGTTTACTCAGAATTTAAAACCAACACTCAACGTACAAAATGTCAGCGGTTTAACAAACACTAACCACAATACAGATTTAACTTCCAGGCTTTTAGATTCATGAAGTGATGATGATTTTTTAAAAAAAATCTTTTCTTCATCTTTTCCCTCCCCTCCTTTTTATGTCCTGTCCTCCCTTCTTCCTCCACTCATCTCGTTTTCTTTCTACCATCGTTTTCTCCTCTCCCCTTTGTTCCAGTATATTCCGTTTATGAAATGTTGGCAGAACACTGTTGTATGCAGCCATTTCCTCTAATGAGCTGCCAATGTGTGTGTGCGTGTGAGTGTGTGTGTGTGTTTGAGAGACGCAGTGACACGCTGTACAGTGATGTCCCAGATTTAGATACTGTCAGATTCAGTGGCCAGGTTCAGTGCTACAGTATATGGATTGGCAAAGCTCTCTAGTTAGTCATATTAATTAATGTATAGCTGTAGTAGTACTTCACCTATAGTATATCACTTACACAAACACACACACACTGTTCCCTAGTTGAATACATGCTGTACCTGAGTACTGCACAGTTTGATTGTCTGCACGATATAAAAAAAAAGACTAATCGACTGACTAACTGACTATTTTAATTACAACTAACCAGGGTGAGTCCAGGCCATTGTTACATTTATCAGTTCAATACAGCTTGTGATTAAATGTATTACATCTGAATACAACTGCGACTACACTCGAGCATGAACACTGTAATTGGATCGATATTTCTCGTATGGTATTGGAACGCTTGAGTAAAATGAAATGCTGTGTTCTCAGCGACTGTCCCAAATAATTAGTCATTCACAGCATTTAACTCAGCATTTGGCCAAATTGGTTATCTGGCTTGGCTTTAACAATATAGACACAAAATTCATAGAGTACGGACACGGTATGACACGTCTGGCACAGCGTGCATGCATCAGAGCTCACCCATTATAATCAACTGAAGGTCTTACAGACAAAGGTGCAGACGTTTCCAGTCGTCTGTCTGTCAGCTCTGCTCAATTTGTGCTCAATTTGTGCTCAATCTGTGCCTGTATGTCTATTTTGCAGGTGCTGGTGGTGCTTTTTGTGGTTGGGTTTGGACGGTGGTGGCGTGTGGCTGCGAGTTGCTCATCGGGATGGGGAAATCAAATCCCCAGTCTGTGAATTCTCCTTGCTAACTTCTGCCAGCCAGCCAGGTTGAGGTTTTTAAATGTAAACATGAGTAAATATCGGGGTAAAGATGGAGAACAATGGGCACCAGCTGAATTAGCGTCCTGCTAGCCATTGTACAGGCAGTTGGAAAATGAAACTGGACGACCTCCGTGCCGCATCAGTTTCCAAGAGAATATCAGGAACTGATCACTGAACCTTGACTAAATCCTGGACAGCACCATTCAGCCAGGAGGCTCTTCTATATGCTGAGCTCACTGAGCAGGGGACTCTGGCAAGAGAAGGAGAGGAGGCGTGTGCTTTACAGTGAACTGCGAAGGTGGGAATGTGAGGTACTGTCCTGTTCCTGCTGTGGGACGCTGCTTTACACCTTTCAGAGGCGGCTGCAGAGACCATGCAGCTGTCTTGTTAGGGTTGGGATGTGTGAACAGGTTAAATCATTCCACGACCAGAATCCAGGGATTACCAGAACAATCAGGAAACATGGAAAGCAGCAACTAACAGTGTAAGAAGACACAAGAACGGACTAAATTACTGTGCACTGTCCAGTTTCACTGGAACTGTAAATTGCCTAATTCCATGTGAGAAAACAATGATTGATTGAAGCTGCTAAACTGACCATCAAAGCCACTCTTGCGCTATTTTTACGTGCCTGGTGTATTTTTTTTCCTATCACGCAGCTCTGCAGCTCTCTGACAGGTAAAAAGTACACAGAACCGTGTAAAGAACGAGTTCAGTCTGTTTTAAATGATTAAAATAAATACCTCATTGTACCAGAGGCAATGCATCGCAGCAGAGCAGCCTTGTGGGTGTTTTTACATTTCACATTAAAATAAATCAATCAAATTAATGCATCCTGTTGTTAGAATGTGCCAGTAGTTACAGCTTATATGCTTCCAAACCCTGCATACGCAATTGCATTATCACTTGGCAAAACTCAATATGCACACAGGCGATCATATGCTACAAACACAGCTCCACGCCGCCTGTGCGACATGACGTGTCACATCCGTGCAACATATTTCGGCCGTAAAAGAAGTCATAATTCTCTCAAAAGCAGGATGCTCTTCCAGCTTCTCATCTGATATCTATATGGTCATGACACAATATGAGCCAGGCTCAGGACAGTGCATTCTGCTGTAGCTGGAACAGGAAATAAAAACCGCACTTCCCATTGAGAATAATGTGCGTTTCATGTGAGAGCCTGATTGCTTTCTGATTGACATGATCAGCTGTTTGCTTGCTAATAGAGACAATAGACGGCAATTAGGTTTTAAAACTGACTGACTGACTGAGTTCGCTGACTTGACTACAAAACTTCTCCATCAGATCGTCTCCCTGACCACGTCCTGCAGACCTGGCACGCTGCTTAAACAGCACGGAGAGAGGTCTGTGTGAGCCAGACAACAGTTCTTGTTTCTCGCTCTTCCTACTGTCTCGGTGCAGGAAACATCCTGATGAGTGGGGTGAAAGACTCAAAGAAGAAACTGTTGCTAACGGAGGATGACGAGAAGAAGAGCAAGATGATAAAGAAGAGAAAGCAAGAGGAAGAAAGTCAATAATCTGAACAAAACACGCCATTCACCTTGGGCACCTCCCCTTGTGTGTGAGTGTGTGTGAGCGTGTGTGTAAGGGCTTATATAAGGGGGATGAACAGCCTACGCCAATGTATAAATACCCACGATGCCTCTGGTGAAGCAGGGAGAAGGGTCAGGGAGTGAGTCAGCACACCCATATCACTCCTCCTCTTTCTCTCTCTCCCTTCCATCAATCCATCCTCTCTTCTTCTCTATTCTCCTCCTCCAGCTCTACATCTATAATTTTTCATGTTGTTCCAGAGTGTTTTTCATGGGAAAAACACAGAGGACTTCACTTGGCAGGCAAACTATGACCTCTTGTTGGTGATGATCGTAAGACAAGCAACAGCCAGCGTAAACAAAACAAAACAATCAATTAAACTTTCACAAAAAGGAGCTTTAAAATTGCAGTTCTTTGATGTCATGCTGAATTATTGTTAAAAGCATTTCAGATTGAGGAGCCATAATTCTATTCATTTTTTCTTTCCTATTCACAGTGGCATTTTTTAATTTATTTATTTATTTTTTGTGACTGAGAACAGAGTCCATCTGTTCTTCGAGTGGCCTTGCTGTGTTTTTAATTTCAGAATGGCCCAGAGCACAGTGCAGGGAGACACTTGCTCATTTCATTTCACTCCTCATAGGACACTCTGTTAAAGTGTTTGTTGCTGACACTGATGGCTCACATGCAGAGTGCTCGTTGCTGGTTGGTGGTGGAGTCAAGCCTGGATGATGACCTGGCTAGTTTGTTTTCTTACCCTACTGTAGTGACAAATTGTTTCGCATATAATATTCAAGATATTCCTCAAAAATCTTGTTTTTGAAATCCCCCCATTGAGTTTCTTTTAAATCTTCAAGAAAATGGTCAAACATGTTATTACTGTGGGGTATATATGGTTTACTATGGGAGCGTATAGCATTCACCTGAGAAAAACAAACAAACATATTTGTCCTGTTTTACTGAATAAATTAGGTTATTTTCTCATAATTCTAAGAAACATTTATTATTGAAAAAATCTGCTCGTTTTTCCTGAATTAATGAAATTATTATCTAAGAAATTATTATTTTTCTGTATTAACTACATTTTTTTGTTAATTCAGTAAAACAAGAGCCGATTATTTTTCCCATGAAAACTTTTAATAATTCTGAGCTAAATATTTAGGTAATTCTTAATAAAAAGATATTTTATTTTCCAGAAATTTCTCAGAATTCTGAGATAATAAATCTTATTAATTCAGTAAAAGAAAGCATTTTTTTTCCTCAAGTAAATGTAAAAACTCTCCTAGCATTCTGTGATCCACGCCTTAACTGTCATTCACACCAACTAAGTACGTTATTTTACACAGCACAACAATGTTACATTTGATATTTGTAATTCATTTTCTATAGCCGCCTATGCTGTTTGGTGTCGCAGGTCGCTTGAGCCTATCCAAGATGACATTGGGCGAGAGGCAGGGTACACCCTTGACAGGTCGCCAGACTATCACAGGGCTGACACATAGAGACAGACAACCATTCACACTCACATTCACACCTACGGGCAATTTAGAGTCACCAATTAACCTGCATGTCTTTGGACTGTGGGAGGAAGCTGGAGTACCCAGAGAAAACCCACGCTGACACGGGTTAAACATGCAAACTCCGCACAGAGGGGCTCCCCCAACTCAGGATTTGAACCAGGAACCCTCTTGCTGTGTGGTGACAATGCTAACGACTGTATCACCGTGCCAGCGTGTAAGTCTTACCTATATTTTTTATTTAATTCATAGCACTTAAACATACCGTTTACACATTGATAACAAGTGTTACAGGGTGTCTGCTATTACACCTATTAGCTGGCCAAATAGCTAACTTTAGCTAACTAATGAGGAAATGGTGACAAGGTGCAACTTGTAATCTAACAGGAAGACCCAGATGTTCACACAACTATCAGTGTGTCATCAGCATATCATCACACATGAGGAGACTGTAAGGCTGTCCCCAGCTGTAACTAACCCAAATTATTATCTCGGTAATTAAGTATAACGGGATAAATGTTTTTTTAACCCATGAAAACTTTTCTAAGAATTCTGAGATAAAAATCTTGTTAGGTCGGAAAAACAGAGCAGATTTTTTTCTCAAGTGATTATAAACGCTTCCCTGGTATACTGTGATCCACACCTCAACTATCATTGACACCATCACTTGAGTATATTACTTAACACAACACGACAATATTACATTTGATATATTGTCTATATGTTTCATTTAAAACAATTATACAAGTGTTCCATAGCACTTTAACATACTGTTTACACATTAATAACAATTATTACAGGGTGTCTGCTATCACATCTATTAGCTAGCCAATAGCTAACTGGAGCTAACTGATGAGGAAATAGTGGCAAGATTTAACTTGTAATCTAACAGGAAGACCCAGATGTTCACTCTGTTATCACAGAGGTTCCTCAGCTTATCACACATGAGGAGTCAACTGTAAAGCTGTCTCTAACTATCAATCCAGTCAACTGAAGAAATTAAAAAGCACTGGGTATAAAAAGATAAAGGGGTGAAGTGAAAAGAATGTAAGATCTGCCAAAGTAAAAGTGACCATAAAGTAAAGAAACAGGTAGTCTGTGTGTGTTACGTTCTTCCTCTTTAATTTAAAAATGTGCTAAAATATTTCCAGACTTGTGATAAGAACATACAGTACTTTCTAATTGTGTGAGACCTGTTCTTGGCCTGTGAGCGTCAGTGATACAGTATGTTATCCCTCTCAATAGTGTACTATCTTGCATTCAATTAGAAAAAAACAGGAGACACTACAGTCTGGCTGGCTTCACGCTCCGTTCGATTTCAGTTTCAGCGCTGTGCCAGCGCTGTGAAAGAATTCTGGCACAAGACGATTTTACGTGGTCCAGCTTACACCTCCACCCTTATCCTCTCTCTCATTCACTCCATGTCTCTCTCTCATTCACTGCATCCGTCTCAGTGTCTTTCATTCACTCCATATCCATCTCTCAATTTTGGTCCGTCAGAGCCCGTCCTGCTGTCTCTTTGTCTTTTTCCTTCCATCCCACTCTCTCCGTCTGATTCTTTCATCTGTCTCTTTTATGTCACTTTTAATTCCATTTCCCTCCTCTCTTTATCACTTTCTGTCGCCATCCTACTTTTGTTCTGTCTGACATGCTTAATTTCATAGTACTTGGGCTTTTTGTAAGCATTGCCTTGATACATACTCATGCAGTTGCAAACTGTCAGACCTGTGAACTCCGCACTGAATGTACAAACTGCAACTGAGCCGCCCCACTGCAGTGTGGGTGTTCAGTGCCTTGCCTATAGGCACCTGAATGGAACTTGCTGAGAGTTGTGGAGAGTGATCTGTATCTGTTTCGTACAAATGTGCTGTTTCATTAAACTTGCAACCTCAGCTAAATATGGTGAGCAGGGGTGGATCAACATCATGTTACCAATGGTGTAAGTATGGCTGGGTGTTAATCGAATTCTTTGATACAGTCTAAAAACAGTGCCTAAATTGCAACAACATTATATCTACATTAAAAGTAAGATGTATCTCTCAAGGGATTATCTCTGGGTCGGAGAAGCGAAGCCAATGCTTAGACGTGCACCCTTCTAATGGCCAGCAGGGGGCAACTCCGGTGGTCGCAAAAAGAAGTCAGATTTTATAAAAGGCTATGAGAAAATTACCCAACTTCTCATTTGATTTGTTATCTCAGTACACATTTTCCTAATGAGTGTATGGTCTCAATCCCTAGTTTCAAGTCGTCTTCAATAGAGCATGATGGTCACTTTGAAAATTGTGGCTCCTTTTACGGTAAAAAGGGTATTCTTTAAGTCATGGCTACCTTAAGATTGACAAGGCGCTGGCACAGCAGTGTCCTCAGGTTTGAAGTAAGATCCACCAGCTCCACCCTTTCTTCCAAATATGGCCACTTCTGACTCCAAAGAAACAAAGACAGTGACGGTCAAAATGCCAAGCTCAAGGCTTCAAAACTGGAGTCCATAAACCAATAGGTGACATTGGGGTGAATATGTCCACTTCTTTTATACAGTCTATGGAATCTCTACAAAAAACATTTCTTTATCAAGCAGTAAAAACCATTTTTGAAGTCCTAAATGTTTTAACACCAGCAGGTGTACAGGAAAAACAGTCTGAATTTGACTAAATTATGATTTAAAGCATTTGAATCTGATCACATATTTGATGCCAGCTCAGTTGCAATTTAAAGATATTTTCACTATTGATTAACATAGTGGTCATTTTGCCCTCTATAAATGAATTGTTGACTGAACATCATAAAGTGGTAAAAAGGTAATAAAAGTTTACAGTGGCTCTGTGGGACTGTACTTAGCCACAGCCATGCTTTAGGCTCAATGATTGCTAACATGCTCTCAATGACAATGCTAACATGCTAGTGTTTAGCAGGTGTAATGGTTTAACAAATTCACTTTCACAGTTTGGTGTGTTAGCATGCTAACATTTGCAAATCAAAGTACAGCTGAGACAGATGGGAACGTCATTACTTTGCAGGTTATTTGGTCATGAAGTAAAGTGTTGGACAAATCAATATTTTGACCTGAGTAAAAGGATAAATATCAAATCATCCAACAGTTGGTAAAATATTTCTGTCCGCACATTCATGTACATCCATGTATGCAGCTGCCACAGGTGACAGTACCTCAAATATGGATGTGGCTCCAAAGAAGTTACAAAGTCTAAAATGTGGATGCTTCACACACATGTTAAACCCGTCAGCAGAAATCTTAACCATCAGCACAGTTTGAAGGTGGGCAGCCAAGATTAGCGTCACCGTTTCAGTATCTGACGAAATGTATTCCTTTTTGTTTTGTGAGTTACAGTGCTGAGTAATGGCCACTGGAGTGTTTTTGCAGAACATTATGATGTTACAGTGAAGTTGGTCTTTGTCCTTCAGGATATAAAATGTCATATAAAATGTCATCATCTCATCATTATATCCTATTAAACACTAGTGTGAAATTTTGTCATAACTAGTGTATGAACTCTTGAGTTATGGCCAAGATCGTGTTTTGTGAAGTCCCAGTGAACTTTGACTTTCGACCACCAAATTCTAATCTGTTTATCCTGAGTCCAAGGGGACATTTGTGCCGAATTTGAAGATGCATTTCCTGAAGGTGTACTTGAGATACCACATTCATGAGAATGTAGTGGACGGGGTCACAACAACACATTCTCACTCCGGTCTTGTCAAATATCGATGTATGGTCAAGGACTATCCACACCCACATACCATCTGCAAGGTACCCTGGATGCTTTGGCAAACACCACTGGTGGTGTTTGTTGGACCCATCCACCACCCCTCCCACCCAACCTACACTGACTTTCGTTGCCTTGACTTTCGTCACCTTGACTTTCATTCTTGTCCTGCCGCATTTCCCTGATGCTGCCGAGGGCTGTTAACTATACACCTACTAGCTGCGTACCATGCCAACATAAAGGGCGGCTTTTTCCATCCCCATCTGATGCCGGATGTCACTACCTAATAGCCTGATCTTGACGACTTCGGAGTTACTGTGATCTTGACTTATGATCTTTGACCACCATGTAATAGTCAGTTCATCCTTGACTCAAAGTGTTTCTGCCAAATGTAAAGAAATTCCCTCATGGTGTTCTTGAGCTATTGCATTCACAAGAATGAGGCAAATGCAAAGTCATGGTGACAATAAACATTTGAGCGACAAATTCAAATCAGTTCATCCTTGCATCTAAGTTGAGGCTTGTGCCAAAATTACGAAAATTCCCTCAAGGTGTTCTTGAGATACTGCGTTCATGAGAATGCAACGGCTGAGGTCACAGTGACCTTGACCTTTGACCCATGACCACCAAAATTAAATATGTTCATCATTAAGTCCAAGTGGACGTTTATGCCAAATTTGAAGACATTCCCTCAAGGCAGTCTTGAGATATCATGTATTAGAGAATGGGATGGACAACTAGAAACATAACGCCTTCGGCCACGGCTATCGCTAGTGCAGAAGCATCAAAATGCCTGCAATTTCCCAGAGCGAAGGTGATGTCTTAAATTGCTTGCTTTTTCCAAAAAGCAGTCTAAAACCCAAAATATTTAATCCAATGATATAACAAAGAGGAAAATGATGTAAGTTTAATTATCTTGAAAAATAATCGATTGTGAAAGCTTTTTTTCTGATTAATCTTCTATCGATTGACTCATCACTTAATTGAATAATCGTTTGATAACAGGTTTTGGTACTAGACAATTTTCTGTACTCTGTACCACAAATATGTCTGTCTCTGTCCAAAAAAGTGCAGAGAATCAATATCCAGTTCTACTTGGATAGACAGCTTATAATTTAGAGGAGCACAGAGTGAGGAGGCTGAAAAGCTGCAATAATTAAAAAAAAAAAAAAGACATTGCACCAACAATGGCTGTCTGTTCCCTTTCTCCCTCTTTGTCTGTGTGTGTGTGTGTGTATGGAGGGCACTTAGTTTCCTCTCAAAGCACAAGTACATCTACCTCCACAATATGACCTGAACAGGCAACTGCTGAACATGTCCAGCCAAAACACACACACACAAACACACACACGTATGCAAACACACACATAACCCTGTAATCTCCTGTGCTGTACATCAACTTTTCTCCTCTCTCCTGCCCTCCTCCCTCACTCCCTCCATCCCTCACCGCCACTTTCTCTCTCTTAACTCCCCCGCAAACAATACCTGCTGTTTTGGTCCAGACAGCAAGAAAAATAACCGAGGGTAGGAAGGAATAAGTTAGAGAAATAAAAAGCCGGAATGCATACATTAAGCATGTATGACTGTTCTCTGCATTTAATTTGCTCGAGAGTATAATCATCATCCTAGGCATGCAGTTTTATCTAATCTACTGATTTACTCATTAATTCAGAGAGAGGGAGAGAGGTGGTATGAAGAGGATGAGTGAGAGAGAGTGGGAGAAAGAGGACAGAGGGGTGAGAGTGAAGAGCTGCAGCTATTAACAAGAGAGTCGATGAGACTAACAGGTTTGAATACCAAATAATGAACTAAATACAAAATGCTAACATCATGCAAACATGGGAAATACATGCTGGCACAATTCCACAAGTCTGATTTGTTAATGTGACTTATATCTTCTAGAAAGATGCTCACGATGGACCAAATATCATAAGCATGGACAATCAATCTAGTGCAATAACACCACAACAAACACTGTTTGTGAAAATTTGATGTTTTCTGATTTGGAGCAGTGTGGATTCAAGTGAAGGGTCGTTTTTGAGGCTGTCGAGTCTGTGGTGTTGTTGTATTGGATGGCACTGACTGAAGGGTTTGAATGAGAAACAAAAATATGAAGGGCCTGCTCTCAACTCTCAAATAGTAGTGGTCAACAATCCACTGTGGGTTTGTGCTACAATATGATCTATCACCAACAATAGTCCACTTTGTGAAAGCTTCTATGTGCTCATCTAACCGCTGATTGTGTTCCATTTCTTTAAAATCCTGCAGCACATTGTAAGATGGTGCATTATGGACTGCAAATGGAGTGAGTTTTATTCAGCGCTTTTACCCGAAGCACTTTAAAATTCCTCTCTCATTCACCCATTCACACACACACACAAACACACACAGAAGGCAGTGAGCTAACATGCAAGACACCAACCTAACCGTCGAGTTCAGTGTCTCGCTGAGGACACTTCAACATGTGGAGCTCAGGACTGAACCGCCCACCCTGCAATTAGTGTGCATCCTGCTCTACCTGTATCTTTTACTCTGAAGCATTAGTCGTTTGGGTTGCGTAGAAGCAATTTTAAATAAAGTACTTATTTGCTCAGTGGTGAGGATGATACTGTTGCCGACAAGGGCAGATACAGGAATAATACAAAGTCAACACAGAAACCCCAAAGACAAAAGCAACAGAAAAACGCTGCTGTTATGTATCCAGTCATTAGAGCTGCCCCCGACTAAGAATGTTCCTAGTCGACCAATAGTCGTCATTTAGGGCCATTAGTCGACTAGTCGCCTGCATGTTTATGATATTAATTTAATTATTAAATGATATATTTTGGTGGTTTGAGTTGAAGGTGTGAGAAAGAATAGTCTCAGTAACATTGTTAACACTGTGCTACATTACAGAGAAATACAAAACCGTACTAATGAACCTTCATTAATATAGGCCTATATTTTATCTACAAGTGCACGTCACACAATGAGCGAGCCGCCTGTTAATGACGCTGTGGGCTAATGGGCATGTAGCTACTTCCATGTTTCACATGATACGTCATGTTTGTAGTCGACCAATGAAGATGAGTTTACATATCACCTTGGGTTGGTCCTTCACCTTCTCAAAATGATCCCACACTTTGGATTTCCTGCCCGACATGTTATTAACTAGCCTGTGGAATAACCGCAGGTACCAGCCCTGGAAATTAACACCGCTGAGCGTGGCCACTTCCTGTGTCAGTCCTTTGAAATTAAATTCCCACATGGTCCAGTCATGTAGGCTTTGATTTATTTTGACAAGGTGCAGCTCCTAATAGAGTTTCACATTTGGTTGACTTATAACAACAGCATTAACATGGCAATAACAATTATTCACCATCCCTGTTATACTGTGGCTGAGCTCATCCTCTCGTCCTCCTTCTTTGAGTTAGCTGCTAACTGCTATCAGCCACTTTTTAAAAGCTCCCTGCAGTGGGTCGCACATATACCACGTCATCAAAACGTCACACCCATGCTGCCCATGATCCTGTCCTGCCAGCTGTCCCTTTCACATAGATGTTGTTCCAGCGCTTTTACTAGAGCAGCACTATCCATGGTGCTGAAACAATATAAGTCCAGGCAAACATAAACTAACTAAGCCTAAAAGTTTGTCTCCTATGTGGGAGACAACATCCCATACAAGGGAGATATTATCTTGTATGTAGGAGATAAACTTTTGGCCGACACTGCCCGCTTCCGTAGATTATAATCATTTTAATAAACAAGTTTTTGGAGTTAGAAGTGTAACTCCCTGGCAGTGTGTGTGTGTGTGTGTGTGTGTGTGTGTGTGTGTTTGTGTATATATGTGCACGCTGTGATTCCAAATCTGAGGTTGTGTTAGGAGAAGGAAATTAACAAAGGCCACAAGAGCATATGTGTGTGTTGTGTGTGTTTGAGGGCAAAGCAGGACAGTCTACAGCAACTCGCTCAATGCCTGGCAACAGACCAGTGCTGCCTGGCTGCTTGTTATCCTCTTTACATGTGCAGACACACACACACACACACAGACACACACATATAAACATACGCACACACATACATATGTACTTACACAAACAAACACATTTTGAGGATAAACAAATGTAGTCTTGTTTATTCTTGTCCTGTCTGTCCCTCTGTCTTTCTAAAACATAGATGATGCAAGAGGAAAAACATCATTAAGAGTATACAGGTTGTTTCGATTCCGTTTACCCAGAAGCAACAAAAGATAATGATGTCAAATCGAAGATACAGTGGGTGGATGATATTTAAACAATGCACTCTCTCTGACTTGCTGTAGTGATAGACCACATTAAGTCTCAAACTCAACTATATTATAATCGTAAACTAAAACAAAAAAATAAAACTAATGAGGGATGAGCAGGGTCAGGAGGCAGACTGCTGGAGTTAAAGTGGGAGTAGAGAAAAGGAGAGGAGGGAGAGGCCGCTGACAGGTGAGACAGAAAAAGCGGGAGATGTGAAGGGAGAGTGGCACAAAAGCGGAAAGTCAAATAAAGAAAGAGACATAAAGATGGAGGGAGAGACAGAAAAAGAGGTCTGGGATCACTGCACTTCTGTCAGCTCGTGTCCCTGTTGCTAGGTTACCATCCACAGATGAATGGGTTAAAGTATCTCAGGAGCAACAGTGACATAGTTAGCTGGTCTCCATCAGACAGCACACACACACACACACACCTCAGATGAACACACAGAAATGGAGCAACTCAGACCGTATTCAAACCCATTTAGATTTTGATTTCTGGTAAAGTTGTGCACACAGGCACACGCACACATACCACACAGATAAACATACGACAGGAAGAAAGCCTAAACTTGTGAGTTCATATTGCCGTGAACGACACGGTGGTGCAGTGGTTAGCACTGTCGCCGCACAGCAAGAGGGTTCCTTGTTCAAACCCAGGGTGGGAGAGCCCTCCTGTGTGGAGTCTGTATGTTCTCCCTGTTAATTTGTGGGCGTAGGTGTGAATGTGAGCGTGAATGGTTGTCTGCCATAGCTGTGTTAGCCCTGCTCCGGCGACCTGTCTAGGGTGTACCTCGCATCTCGCCCCAGTGTCAGCTGGGATACCCCTAACAGGATAAGCGGTTACAGAAAATGAATGAATGAACAGACCCACTGTGTTAAACGAATGCTTTATCCCCACTGGTCATTTGCGTAACAATTACTGGGACTGCCCATTGTTTCAATGGCCTAAAATACCAAATCCTTTTAGTCAAAAAATGGCCCCAATGTGCAAAAGCCCATTTCTATGACAGCCTGTTATCCCAAACACAAACCCCCACAGTTAGACAACCCACTCACCAGAAAAAAAAGTTTGCATTGATGTTTCTGTAAACCACAGATAGGTTACATTAATCAACAACGCTGTGATGACATGTGTGGTTAGGTTTAACATTAGGCACAAAAAATTCTTCATTATGGTTAGAAAAAGACCATGTTTTGCCTTAAAATACCAACACTTTGTGGCACAAAAGTTGCTGGAAAAGCAGGGTTGGTTCAGTTAAAAACACCCAGGTTCAGGGACTCAAACGCTGCTGGGACACGCAGCAAAGGGTTGGTGAAAAAGCCAGGGAATGGTGGCTCAAACACCGCCAGAAAACTTAAACTAACTGCAGGGAGTGTGTATTTTCAGGACAACAGGACGTTGGAGCAATTGCTGTTTGTTTTTGGGACAACAGGCTATGGGAAAAATGGGCTTTCAGTCCATTGGGACATATTTCTGACTGACTGGGCTTCGGAATTTTGGGCTGTCATGACAATGGCATGGCACCCAATTACTCACCCCATGATATATAAAATTTGTGAGGAAAATATTTGTCATGTGCTTCCAGTGAACAAAGAATCCAAAAGCTATGAAAATACTTGAAGAAATTAAGTCTGCATTTAAAAACAAACTATGTATATTAAAACATCTGTTTAAAAACTCTCGCACATCCCATGCAGTATATTCCAAGTCTCATTTATCCAGTCCAGTGCTCAGTACTTCCCAAACAGACCACCCTTCATGACAGAAAACTAAATGGAAAGTTAAACTTATCTATACTCTCTTGAAAGCCTGACTCCATTGACAAAAACTGTAATTTTACCCCGCTGAATACAGGAGTTGCTGGTCTACTACTGGCTCGATGTTTGTGTTATTGTGTTACTCAGGTGTTAATCCATATTCACCAAAGTGACAGTCGGGTTGCTCCTGTGTTCAGTGGGGTAAAATTACTCTTTTTGTCAATAGAGATCATCAGAAAGGGCTGTCTGTTTGGGAAGCACTGAGCATACAACTTGATAAATGAGATTTGGATTATACTGCTCAAGTTTTGTGAGAGTTTGTTAACTGATGTTTTGATATAGTTTTGCTGTTGTTAAATGTGGGCCCCTATGAGATCAATCCACCAAGAATTTTTGGATTCCACGTTCACTGGAGGCACATGAGAAAAATGAACTTAACCTCACATAATCGGCGTAACATGACGTGGGTAACATACACAAACAGTCATTTGGGGGGTGAAGTTTCACTTTAAGTCTGAGAAATAAATGTTTTTTACTGCGAGGAAAGCCTGTAAGTTAAATGCGTCATATACTTACTGTAAAATGCTTAAAACCCCCATAGACCCACCTACACATAATTTCCACTCAACAAACCTTCCAGCAAAATTTGTGAAACTTGATTGTTCCAGCTCTGCATAGTAGCACATTTCAAACATGTCTTATAGTATGTTGCTCATTTTTGTACATATCCAGTCCTCCATGTGATTTATATAGTTTCTGATAAAAAACAGATCCACAACAAATGTCTGGGTAAATACAAAGCAGCACCTTCACAACACTGTATTTGTTTGGAGTTCCCTCCAGACTGTGGCTGCATATCCATTTAGGTGAAAATAGATTTGAGATTTAACACCAGTATTCAGTCTGTGAACTTTTGTCCATCAAGAAACAGAATGACCTTTTGTCCAAGAAATTATATCACTGTACATTTTCAAACCCACAACAGCAGCACTGAAGCATCTCTCCCCCAGCCGTTAGTAATCCAGGTGGGCCATCCCACCTACACACTGTGATTCACGTTTTAGACATTTAGCTCATCTCGTCAAATTGCCCCGAGTGCAACTGATCAGGTTCAATTCGTAGATCACCGCCATTACATATAAACAACAAATACAGAGTGGGGCAAAGGTCCTGTGACAGTGATCATGGAGGAGACAAGTGGTGGGAAAGTGAATAATCAAAGGACGAATGAGCAGAGGGGGCATATGGTGTAATCGTGGTGAGAGCGATGTGGGTGGAACAGAGTTAGAAACGTACCTATGGCTTCTTTACTGAGACTGCAGTTATGCAGCAGATTTACACAAACTGGCCAAACATACAGTATTTCCACCTGTTTTTCACAATGTTATTGTAAGAGGGAAAAACATTAATAATATAAATAAATGTATCAATAATGGTGTAATACAAAATACAAGGTGATGGTGCAACAGGCATCCACCAAAACCATAGTTCAATAAGCACTTTCTCACAGGGGTTGAACCATGAGTCATGTTGCCATAACATCCATTTCCAACCACAATCATTTTCTTGCCTAAAACCCCCCAAAGTTTGATAGGCCAGCTTTTAAGTTTCTTTTGACGGGGCCGGTGACAGACTTAGATTAAAATATGTTTTCTATGTGTAAAAAGTACCATTTGTTCTTACACACATTGGAATATGATGTGTATTTGGTGTGTATTCATGACTGGTTGAAATCCTAAAAATCAAGATTTTGCATAGGGCCCCCAAAAAGCTAGAAACGGCCCTGCTATCTGGTGTGTCAACTGGATATGATCCAGTGAGAAGGTGATGAGGTGCAGCATGTTGCCAAGGACAAAATGCCCCATAGGAGATCAAGAGGAGTGAGTAAGTTAGTAAGTTAGTTAGTTAGTAACATGATTTGAGCTGTTCCTCATAGTTAAGGTAATCTTAGCTAGGCTTGGGCGGTATCACAGTATTACGGTATCCAAGCGTATTTGAAAAGCCTGACCGTATTATTTTCAACATTGTCAGTGTAAAACTTATTGTATGTACTCTACTGATGGACCAGGCAGCTGCCAGTGGTGGGCATAACGTTACAGGACTGAAACAGCTGGCCAGTAACAGCAGAGAGCAAGACTACAGGGAAAACAGCTTATTTTTACATCTAACTCATTGAATTAATAGTTGAGTTTGTTAGTATTGGACTTTTTTTGGTTGACCTATTAATGCACGCAGACCAAACAACTGCTAAAAAAGTTAGCTATAGTTCGCTAGCGGCAAACTGGCACCATGGTGGACAATTTTACAGCTCTGTACATTTCGTCCATCCCAAAAATACAGTTTTGGATATAGATTTCGCCGTGGTTTTGCTGGCTTTTTCTTCTGTTACACATTTAATGCTTTTGACTTCAGGGTCAAACCCAGGGAGGACATTTCGGAGCAGGCGCTGAGCACCTTGGCCAGTAAGGTCCCACTGACTGTATTCATGCAGGAGTAATTCGACTCCCAGTCGCATTATCTGGGTGTGTTAGTCTGACTTTGAGAAATTTGATTTACTACGATTTCAGCTGGACTAACACAATAAATTGAGTTTCTCTATCATCATGTTAACACATTAATTGAATCTGATTTCTGGTTGACTTTCGCTACACGTCAGGGCCAACCAGGGCTTACTGAGCCCAGCCCAGGTTCTTTTCATGGACTATTTATTTCCAGGGTGACTTTATTTGACCAGTGTAGTAAAAAAGACAGGGGTTTGTTTTGATGGTACTGCAGTATTGATACAAGAGACAACACAAATAATTAAATATGTTATGTTTACCCTAAGCAACAAAAGAGCACTGCAGATTCAGTGCTGCTGCTACTAATCCTACCACTGAGAGACTAACAGTCAGAAACTTTCACATTCTACTCTTCGGGGCTTTAATAACGCCTGGTTACCTGCCAGAGTGACTGGTGGAGGCCGCCAATATGCCAGCCACAGGCAGAAGGAACCATTTCCCCTCTGTGCTGTGGAGAAGCACTTATTGACAGAGTTAAGTATAGGCGACAGCACTCTGTGGAACTGACACAGATTCACAATGAGTTAGCACCTATTAATGTGTTACAGCTATAAAAAATGTCAACAGCCAACAAGACATTGGTTTAATGAGCTAATACCACCATCTTTGGAAAAGCTAAAGACGTGTTATCTCTGTCTAAAAGATAAGGTAACTATAAAGCAGAAGCCTACAGCTTACAGTCAGAAGTGAACTGCAGGCTGATTACTTAAATGACTAAATAGGTCTTTTCTTAGCGCCTTTCAGAATGACTCATAGGACTGTTCCAAAAATGATGCAAAGGAGTGTTTTCTAATCTACCACCCCATCTGCTTAGGGTATGGTTAAGTTTAGACAACCACAACTGCTGTGTTACAGTCACAGAGATATTGCCCCTCTAGAATTAAAAGAAACCATGGAAAGCGAGGACAGTCAGTATTTCCAAAATTGCAAAAGGTTGCTTGTCAGAAAGAAGAAAAAAAAAAGCTTATTTTAAGAGTTTTGCCTGGTGAGAAAGCGAGCCTCTGATTGCTATAGGCTGACTTTGTAATGCACAGAGAAACAATCGATTGTCTTCTTTTTCCTGGTTTCCTTCAACTTTCCTCCAGCAGATTTAAGAAATGCTTCATAGTGTCTGTTGTTGTTGGCACAGAATTAGGTCTTGGCTTTCCAGATCCTTGCTTTTATTGATGCTACGGATGTAAGGGTGGCAAAGCCAGTCTGTCAGTGAGCTGACTGCACCATCATAAAGTTCATATCTGTGTTATACTGTGCAAAATGTGGCACAGACATTCACATTCTCTTCAGGATGGATTGTAATCACTTTGGTGATCCTTTCAGGTTCTATATAGTGCCATTATCAGGTCATTTGTTGAATTTGTTGAGTTGGTACTGGCCTTTGTGTTACTGCTTATAGCCAAATATCAGCATTAAAACACCTTGGACAAAGATGATAAATATAGTAAGAACACAACACCTGCTAAACATTATCATGTTAGTGTTGTCATTGTTAACATTTAGCTCAAAACAATGCTGTGCATGCAGCCCAAGCAGCAACCTCTGGGGCTGAAAAATTAAGTCAAATGCCTAGGTGCCAAAAACTGCAGTTCCTCTATCGGCCACTCAAGGCTGGCTCCAAGTCATTATAGCTGAAAGTGGGGTATATTTTTATATAACTCACCTATTTTTATATTATAAGGCTTATAGCAAGGGCACCCACTTTTTGTTTCCTTGGAGGGCCAAAGCTGAAGTGCAATGCTTAGCACCAGGCTTAAAGCAAAACCTATTGTGTTGTAAGGATGCAAATTGATATTGGGATTCCATTTCCCTTACTTGAAATGCCTTTTGTCTGTATGCCAATGTCTCTGCCTCTCCATTTTTTTCTTACCCACTGACAGCAAACTGACTTTATGTGCAAAGTGTAACTGGGGATCCTACATATCAAAAAACATTAATAAATAAAACAACATAAACAGCAATATTGTTATTTTTTTAAAATCACTATCACATTTATTTATTTATTTATTTATTTTTACCAGGAACATCTGCAGAGGCAAATCAAACCTTATGGTGGGACAACTCTGGCCCACAGGCCCCACTTTGAGCAGCGCTGGCTTAAAATTCTGCATCATTAAGTGCTTCACCACTTTGAGTGACAGAAGGATGCCATCCAAGCCGCTACCGTGTTGACAACACTGGTTAGGTTGCATAACTATGGCATAACCCCAGATTTACAGAGTACAGGCGTAGCCATAGCTGTTACCATTTCAGTCCATTTTAAGCTCTTGAAAGTTTACTGTAACATTTCCAATGCCTAAAGAAGTCTTTTTCAGCATTTGATAGAACTAAATGACCATCTAAGGAGTTGGATGATTGGTTTTTTTGGTAAGTTTTGGTTCTAAACCTGATTTTTCTAGCAAAAATTATCATTATTACCGTCAACCGTAGACTGTAAATCATGGATGTACTGTGCTAACCACGCTAGCAGTTACGTTAGGGTTAGCTCTGCCCACTTGTTCAAATACAGTCACCTCTGGCTCCAAAAATCAAAGATGGCAACAGTCAAAACACGATACTACAAAGCAGTGGGTGACGTCATGGTAGCTACATCACTTATTTTTATACAGTCCATGGTACAGTCTCACAGAGCCACATGCATGGCTGAAGGCTTACAGTCTTGTTTTCAAGTTCATCAATTTTTTTGGAACATAGTTCTGAAATATTACTTTCCTTCCTATTTTCTGTTTAAACTGGTAAAGTCATAATTTACATTTTGTGTACTTCTAAATTTAGTTCCTGATAGCTGGCGTCCACTCTTTTGTTCTCCCTTTTGTGTGTGTGTGTGTGTTTGTGTGTAGGCTGTGATGTCAGTAAAGCTTGACCCACATTGGCTGTCTGATCGTCCCGATATGTCTCCAAGGTGTCACCGTGGCAACGGGTGTACTATTGCTGCAAATGTCAGCAGCAAGGACAACCAGGCCCTGAAGGAGATAGTCTGTCAATCTGTAACTGAAAGTGAGTACAAGCACACGCACACACACAAACAAACACACTCCGAGTGATCAGTCTTCAGATGTGTGAAAGTAGATCGGAGCAAAAGGAGCTGGCCCTCACTGACAAGTAAAATTAGACTTTGTCACACACACACACACACACAAACCTGTGGAACAACAAACACACACGCAGACGCATCAGATAGCCACCACTGATGGCTGATAAACAGAAACAGTGAGAACTTCTGTCTGTTTTAAAGTCAGCTGCTTTATTCTCTCTCAGTTTTCTATCAAAGTACACCGAACAAAGCGCACACATATGCACAGTCTCTCACATTAGACTCTCAAACATGTTCACACACTGACACACACACACTGACACACACACACACACACACACACACACACACACACACACACACACACACACACACACATGTGACAGCTCTTTAACACCCTCCACATTAAACTGAGAAGAGGAAGCAGTTATGGGAGGAAACACGCTGGGTGTTACTGTAGAATGACTGTCAGAAAAACTATTCATACAAACAGAAACATAATAGAGTCTCAGTTTACTTGCATGTTAAGGTCAAACTAGGGATGTCTACAGTTAACCGCCGAGAATATTTTTTAGTGGATACGCATGTTGATCTGTCAGTTAATTTTGCTGCTCTTCAGTTTACTGCACTGAGCACCACCTGGTGCCAGCTAGCTAGTGGTGAAGCTCATTCTGGAATTATTGCAAGTAACACCATCCTGAACCAACAGGATCGCTATGGAAACACTAAGCCCGCCCTCTGGTCTCCCCACAGGTTGACCTGTTGAGTGAGCAGCTCAGTTTTGAGCCGCAAACCCCCTTTAGCATTGTAAACTATGTTAGCAGTGTCAGCTTGTGTTGCTAACATTGTGTATTACCATCGCTGAAGGCACATTACAGTTCAAAATATGGCTGCCCCGGTGGAAACTGAGAGGGGCCTCTTGGATGGGAATACCAGCAGTGATTGCCAAAGAGGTGGCAGCACTAAGTAGCTAAGTAGTAGTTTTATCTTTGCCAAAGATGGGAGGTCAAAAAAAGCGTGGATCTTGGAGATTAATTAACGTTAAGGATGGAGACGTCAACGAGTAATGTGGACAAGAAGGCAAAAGCTGGTCATTACAGTACAAGGAAAAGCAAGGCAAGTTGGACATTCGGAGGAATTTCTCAGGAATATTACAGAACATAAAAATAGCAGTGAATCCCAGAGACACCCGAGTCTCTGTAATCATGAATGTAATTATGCACTAGAATGTTCTTTCACTTCTTATGACTGACAGGTATGCATTTATTTTTTAATACCACAATAAAACAATGTGCCTCACGGGGACGGGAGAAATCTCAATCTACTGACAATCAATCTATAGTGCAGGCATATATGGTCAGAATATTTTCAGGTCTGAGTGGGAGCTGACACACCCTGCGGGAATGGGTGGTAATACAGAACCCACTCTGCCAGAGCGGGCGGTAATGGTCAGAAATCCAGTGTCTGTAGGCAAAGCCAACAGAAAATAATAAAAGGCATGACATTTACAATGCCAAACATTAAAATTTCACCACCTCTACATGGTTATGGCTTTGAAATGTGAAGCCAAAGCTCATGGAGTCAGTAGCGAGGCCAGACCCCTTGTATTTTACATCATTTAATGTGTCTTTTTCTTTTGGTTGCTATTGTTGTTAGCAGCTGGTTGGCGCTGGGCTACCGAAATCAAAGTAAATCGAAACTGACACGCCTAGATCAAACTGAATATCAGCTAGAAATTTTAAACAAAAAGACCAGCCTGTTTATTCTTGCAGCCATATTCCTCAATATTTACACATTATTTATTTTTACTCTCTATGGTTGCACCATGAAATCTGCATGAATGAGTACCTTTGTTTTGACTTAGAACTCCAATTCTTGAATTCCTCTTTTCAAACTGCAGCCTGTCATGCATTACATCCACATTCATGCTGTACACAATCAGTGACTGCTGTAATCTGAAGCTTCAGATGGGTGTGGCAGTCGAGCAAATTCAAAATCCATTTCCATAAAACCTACACAGCAGTGTCTCCTACACGAGTAATCAGAATGAGCCTTCCCACCTTAAACATATGATTCATATTATGTTGCTGTGTGCCGTGAGCGCAAGCTGTTTAGGATGCAAGTTTGTTGTGTCTGAAAAGCACCAGGGCAACAAAGGAAAAATCAATGCACTATAATGCTGCAATATTTTTGGCCCCATCAATAAGCCCGCTGAGGCTCACTATCAGAGCTGTTATACGCACTACAGTGGCATGGCATGAAAGACTGCACAATGGTGTTATGTAACATGAACTCTTGAAAACGCTGAAAATAAAGTCCTTGAAAACCTGTAAGGGCGAGGTCAATGATTCACTGACAATAATCAGGAGACAGACTTAAAGAACTCAGAATGCATCAACAACATTTCGAAAGGTTTTTCTGCTGCTGTGGTGATTTGCATGAGTCGGGTTTTTTAAAGCCAATACTGAAACTCTTATTTTTGGCCATGCTAGTGGGTTGACTCTGGGGATGTCTGTTGGTCGTTTGGGTGGGGCGACACCCCTCTTGTACAGATATTTGGTACAGATATCTGTGGTTCTCAGATGATGAATCCTACTGACTTTGGTAAAACCCCTGACATGTCCTCCAACCCAACTAGCTCTCACACTGTGGCACATGTACCACTGGTGGTACACCACCTCCCTTCTAACTTCCAGTGTTTCAGGCTGATTTTGTAGCTGAATATAATTTGTAGCTTCTTAAAAAAAGATGAGGATAATGATAGTGAGATACTTGAAAACAAACAGAACAACCAGAGCTTCAGCTGGACCGTACTCATAATAAATACACCACTGTAATTGAAATTACCAATGCCGACTGATCAGTCATTGAGTATATGTGTGTGACATGCGAACATAAGGCGAGCAGCAGCAGCATCCCACCATCCGACACCAGCAAACCATGAAGACAGAGACTGATATGCTGTATGTGTTATCAGCCACAGGGATGTAAATTTATCAGACTCGGGCTCAGCGATTACAGGGAGCGAGCAAATACGCCGCCTGCTGACAATTTGTAATTGACCTTTTGCTAAGCCCCGCCCTTTTGTGATAGTTTGACAAGCTGTCGGATCTACAGTCTGTGTTTGAAGGATATATCCAGGATGTCAAACTGACTCAGCAGCAACAACAGGTTAAAAAGACAAAGATAGTTAGAAGCTAAAGCCCAACTATAGGCTACAGATCACAGTGGAAAAGTGAACCACCACATCACTGCTGATCGACACAGAAGACAATGAATATAAAGGGAAACTGTGTGGCATCGCAGTGTGTGCAGATGAACGGTGTTTGGCTTCACCGCCGTGCTGCTGCCAGCGCCAAGACCTCCGCCGCCAGATGGGCAGGGATCTCTAGGGGAAGTCAAACAACGTTCATCTACACACACTGTGATGACACACAGCTGGTTGAATATCAGCAAAGTTCCCCTGCTTCCCTTCACTGGTTCCTGTACAGCAGGGTCGGTCTTTGTTTCACTGTTATAATCATTACAAAGCAAAAGCAGCATGTGTATACATTCAGTAGGCTATATCTTCAGTAGCTAGCTAGCTAACCCTACACTTTTCAGGGTTTGATTTTGGTTTTGGAACAGGGAAGAAACGCATATCTTTTTCCAACCTCTCCAGGTAACGAGTATCATTAATACACGACGTGCCCCAGGCACAACATTTAGCTCCAAATCCACAAAACCAGCCTGAAAATGAAGGAAACCTGAAATAAATGGAGCACAGCTGGGCTGCTGTCAGACCCTGGTCTGAGCTGTTACGTTGTGATTGGCCAGTCTGCATCTGGGGGCGGTACATAGCGATGGGTCAATTGACCTGGCCAGCTGACTTTGCTACAAGCTTATTGGCTGATGAAATAGGTGAAATTCCTTACATTCTGAAACCAGCTGTCAGCAACTTGACAAGCTGAGTCACAGATGACACCGTCACCTGGCTGGAGTTGAACTGAGACAATCCAGTTCACACTGCTGCAACTTTTCCCAGCAAAGTTCTAAAACAGTGTTAAGTCATTGCTAATCTTTGTTCTGAACTCGGCTTTACACTTGCAGGAATTCTTCAATAAATATCCTTTATTAAACTGGTCCAGAGCTGCATTTACGTGGTGTACAACAGGCCCCTTCTTCCTTTTTGAAAACATAACATTTGGCAAATTATCTATAACATAAAAATAGACAATCTATGAATATGTTTTCACTGTAGATTTTACAGAATGTTTTTACTTAGCTGTGTTTAAAAAATGACAGACAATGCCATATGTCTGATCAAGACATGATAGCAGATGTCTGATTTCAGAACAAAATGACACTAAGAAATGTTTTACCACAAGACGACCATCTCGACTGTATGAGGGATTACTCACAGGCACCAACCAAATTCACAATATTAAATCACGGCAAGCACAAAACAGATATGTAAGAGTATCTTAGAGGAGCCAAATTATGAACTCCAAGCAACTCAAAGTGAACTAAGACAGCAAAAAAAGAAATCTAATTGTCCAATGTTTCTATTTTCTTACAACAGGCTTCCAATATTTTAAATATCGGATCTCTGAAACACATTTTTACATGACAAGATAATTTTTTTTAAAATATTTTTTTAAATCTTGAAATAAAGTATTTAAACCTATGGCCTCTTGAACTACGGGCATATCTGAGGGCCGCAGGATTGACACCCCCGCAGTTTCACATCTTTATTCTCAATCAGTGCTTCCTGTTATCTCAGTAAGCACCTCTGTCTGCCTCTGTCGCGTTTTAATCCTTTCCTTTTTTCTGGCGCTTTTCAATGTTCTCCCTTCACACCTACACACTCGGCCCTCCCTCCTCTTCCATCCCCCTCTCCAATCCCCCATCCATCTATCCATCCAACCATCTATCCATCCATCCATCCATCCATCCATCCCATTTGGTGGTACTCTCAGTGGAACACTTGGGCTATTTATAAAAGCATCAAAGCCCACAGCTTCCAACACAGCCACTCGAGAGAAAAAGGGGGAGAGAGAGGGAGAGGCGGAGGGAGAAGTGGGGAGCTGGAGGAATGGTGGAAGGAGGAGAGAGGGAGAACTAAGACGAATGTGAAGGGAGAAAGACAGAGGGACAAATACTGAGAAACACAGCACAGGGATGGGCGAAGAGGGGATGATGGAGTTAGGGAAAGAGCTGCAGAGAAAGAGGGAAAGAACAGAAAGTTGAACGTGAGGGGAGACGATGAGGAAGAAAGACAGAAAAGACAAAGGGAGCAGAATAGAAAGAAGGGAGTGATAGGTCAAAGAAATCGGGGAAACAAAGAGAACAGAGGTGGAGGTGGAGAAGCAAAAGACTGGATGACTGAATCAGATATGTTTTCATCCGTTTCCCTTTGCTTCAGGATCTCAATGACACCTCACCATCGGCTCTGCGTGTGTTTCATGCATGAATACCCGTTTTGTTTTTGTGCATGCATTTGTGTGATCTGTGTGTGTGCATGCATGCGTACGTGCATGTGTTTGTGTGTGTGGGAGGCAGGTTTAGGATCCGGAGCCCTCCCGCCCACACAGGTTGGAGTTGCAGAAGCACCTGAGCTGCGTTCGCCACCGCCAACAGACACAGATGTTTGCAAATGTTCACCAACTCATTTGAACCTGAATAGGCTCATGAAAAAGGCGGAAAACGTTTTTATGTGAATCCAGAGGAACTGTGGGCACCGTGCCCAACAGCAGCCCGATGGCTGCTGGTGAGCACAAAAGACGCCATGAGTCAAAGCGAGGCTTGAATAGAACTCTTGACTAGTGCTTTTTATAAATATGTACATTTTTTTTTCTTTTGAAGAGTGCTAATAGCTGCAGCAAATGACACCTTCATGGGCTTGTTTTAGGTGCAATCTACACTCATGCCTACACCATTTTATCTCTCCCTCTTCTTCTCTTTCTCGTCTCTGTTCTGCCTCTTCTTCCCCGTCCATTATCTCCTCTGCCTGGCAGAAAAATCTCACCCACCACCTCTCTGCTCAAGTGTCATCCCAGCATACCTTTCTCATTCATTTTCGACCATCTGCCTTGTTTAATTTATTCATTTTTTTGGAATATATGTAATTGTCCTCTGCCTGCAGGAACACACCACATGATGATTTTTTTTAAATCAAACAGACTGCAAAGAAATTTGCAGCCATTTGTCAGTTGGCACCATTAGCCATATGCACAAGCAGACCTCATATACACTATAAAAGGATTATATTTAGGATGCTGAACAGAATGCTGGATTGAATACATTATGGAGAACTTACAGAGAGCGTGCATATCTTCTATTTCTGCCTTCCTCAATCTCTCCCTTCATCAATTCCTCTTTTTTTTAAAGCCAAGCCTTCTCACCCTCCCCTGTATTATCTTCCCTGTATGTCCTCTGTACAATATGCTTTACATCATGTTACAAGATAACAGCACCTTTTTTTGTTATCGCTCTCCGAGGGCATGTTATGTGCCTTTCATCCTTTTGTTTTTCCCTGCGCTTGCTATGAGCTACTTTCATTGGAACTTTCAAGAAAATCACATGTAATCCTCGTCTCCTTCCCACACCCTTCCCACTCACTTTCTCCCCCTTTTGTCTCTCCCTCCTCCCTCTATGAATTCCACCCCCACTTCCTTGCTATCTTCTTCGCTTCTCCCTCCTCCCCTCCTCATCTCAGCATCGTTCTCTTCCATATTTTCATGCATCTAAATTGTTTACTCTCCCGTCCCCTCCTTATTGCCCTGTTTGCCACATTTCTCACACTTCCTGCCACTCACCCCCCCACCCCTCCTCCCTCCCTCCCTCTCAAGCTCTCTAAAGGGATAATTTGTCCATTAAGTCTATGAGGAGACAGTGGAGGACACTTGACAACCTGTTACACACTGAAAACCCAACTCATTATTAACACACTCATTTAGGAACGCGTGCATAAACCCATGCACAAAGCCAATCACGTGGAAGCATGAGAGCACACACAGTTCTGCACAAACAGCCATTAAGGAAATAAGCACTCACGAGCTTATTAAATTGAACATGACGCACGTGCACACACACAGAGACACACAACCACACACACACACACACACACACACACAGATGTAGTATGGAAAATTACCGAAACTCACACACACTTCTGAGAAACATCATATGACATAATACAAGCTCCTAACGCCCTTTGAGTCCTACACTCTTTCGATCGTATGAAAAGCTAAACAGCAGAATATCTGAGACATTACAATGTGTTATTTATAGCTACGACACTGACACAGTGATTATTATGTACTTAAAATGAGAAGGCGATGAGCAAACACTTCCTAAATTGGTTCGTTTTTAGCCACCTAAAAAAGGGTTAAGCGTATGCTATATTTACTACTTTACTTTGCAGACTGACAACGATTTCTGACGGGGAATTTAAGTCAGAACTACAGGAGTTGCTGGTCAACTGTTGCCCTTATCAGTTAGAGTCCAAGGCAGAGCTGTGAAAATATTCCAAATACAGCCTGGACTTAAAATGACATAAAACATTTTTTGGTCGCTAAAATATATTTTGCTGTGTCCCCCGTTCACAGCAGTGCATTGCTTGGCCTTCATGCTGGTAGATTTGGTTCATCAAAGACACAAGAAAAGAAACACAGTACAAAAAATAGGCACAGCAGTGGCGTTAGAGTGGTAGGACGACTGTGTTTCACTATATATCTTTAAATGTTCCAGTCACGACTAAAAACAACAACAGACGTCAACGAGTTTGCTTATTTCACAGATCTCTGCAAATTCAAATCGACTGCCGAATGTCTACCTCGACGTCATTCTTGTTGTTACCACAGTGTTACAGTGATTCAGTCTATGCAGAGCTACAAGATATGACTTCCCTCTTATTCTTCATGTACAGCATTAAATCACTTTACCAACCAATTGAAAAGCACAGGTGAAAGTGGAGGGTTGCAGAGTTAAATAACTGAACGATACAATCATTTTCATTATTAAAAAAACAAAATCTGAATCATAAGCATGTTAAACTCACCCCTATAGACTACAGATATGGCTGTTTAGAGCCTGTGCATCGTGAATAATTGTGGATGTGGTCAGCTTTAATAGATCTGATAGATACTGAGCATGCTGATAAACAGTATAGTAGGGCATTATGCTGCAGGTTTCTGTGGACACTTTAAAGCCATCTATCTACCATGAAAACTACTAATTGTGGTGTGTATGTTCTCTAAACAGCAGATATTGATTGGTGTGTAATGTAAAGTCGAGATACTGTTGAAATTAAACAACTTTTATTTTGGTTCAAACAGGAAATATAACATATGCATCACATTAGCTGCCAGCTCTCTAAACCACATCCCTCCATACAGAGCTGCTGCTTTGTGACATCTGTTCAAGGCTGCTGTTAGGGTTGCTGAGTTCTCCATCCAGCCCCCTCACCGCTACAGCATGCTAATTGTATTGATACAATGGAAGAGAGCAGGACCTGTACCGCCAAACACTCTGCATCACAATTCATATATTCGACTTTCTGACAAGAGTCCTTTCGAGTTAACTGCGGTCGTATGTAAAGTGCAGTAAGCTGTCAAAGTACACAACAAAGCAAGGTACACATAACAGTGGGAACAAAATTATTTTGTTTTCACCGGAACACAATGTTCATCCTTCGTACTGTGTAACAAAAGCAGCTAAAAATATATCTACTTGATGCAGCAGAGGCAACTCTAACTTCCTTTTTACAGCCATGACGAGGCAGAATGAAGACGAAGAGGAACGAAAGTCACAATGGTGAATGCTGTTGATGAGGCTCAGTTTTGCTGAACCTATAAACACTTTGCTTTGCAGCTCATCTATTGATTTTATTTGAATGTTCATGTTTGGTCATGAAATTGACTGCAACAGTTGCTACAATGAGCTCCTCTTCTGGATCACAGAAAGCAACCAAAGCTGAGGAGGTCAAAGGTCAGAGCCTCCAAACCCTGTGATGCAAAAGTTATCAGTGGAAAATAAGAACTGATTCAGGTAACAAACAATCCATAAACAACATGTGAAACAGTAATGGTACTGGTTTGTCCGCTCAGGTCTCAGACTACCGATAAACTCACACACGACAGAGGAGCTGTAGTATACACAGCCTGCCAGGTCTTATTGATGATCTGACCTTTCAACGAAGGAGATGTTTATACAGAGGCCATAAACACCTTCTGTCTTCACACTCTGTTTGATTATTAATACAATACTATAAAAAATAAACTTTCTTTATTAAACTGTCTTAACTCAGATAAATTCATCTCAACGCTGCATACACACAAACACCCTCCGTTGAGCTGTGTGAAAACTATGTGACTGTCAAACAAACACAACCATGTAAACCCAGAAGGCAAAGCACACCTTCACACTGACCTCAGTTCACTCCAAGTGTGTGTGTGTGTGTGTGTTTGTGTATGTGCGTGACCTTGCAGAGGAATTCCCTTTCTCCCCGAGCTCTAGGGAAGTGATACCCTGCAGACAGCCAAATGAGTCGAAGAGCAGCTCAGGACATGCACACAAACACAAACGCACACCTGATGGAGGAAGGTAAGTGCAAACTGTTGCTAAGCAGACGTCGTGTTGACCACATACAAATTTTCCGTCATTTACTGAAAGTTTTTAAACAAACACAGTCTTTTCTTTGAACTCACATACATGACGTTGTTGTTTAACTGGTTTTAGCAATTAAGCTGGTGAGCTATTTCACTACATACCATTGCAAAACGTCACAGTACCCGAGTGTCCAAAATTTCTTTTGCACAGCTGGTGTTCATCTTTTCTCTTCATGCTCTTAAATGCATAATCTGTAAGTTTGTTTTGTATATTAATTCTATTTAAAAAATAAAAATTAATGGCTGAAAACTAAATGCTACTACACATGTCTTATTCTAATTAAAAAAAGAAAATAAAAATGACAGCTAACAACGGATCATGACAGAATTTTTACAACCCTCTTCATCAATATGATGTATAAGGATAAAATTAAACGCAACATCTGGTGCTAAGTCACTCACACAGACGCACACACTCACAACACACACAGTAAGATCTGAAATTTTCCCTCCTCCTCCTTTTTCCATCCTTTCCATCTACCGGTGCCCTCTTCCAGCCCTGGAATCAGCGTGCACACATACCCCGACACCTACAACCTCACCCTTCCTCTCCAGAGGCAGCGAGTGTCCCTACAGCGCAGCGGATGCTTCCTCTAAAGGACACTATTGACCCATTCCATATACACATGGGCCAATTACCAGCTAACCCACTGCTGTGCTGAACAGCACCTCGTCCATCCTACAGCATATACTGTAGACGGCCGCGTCTGAATATTTCACTGTTGCTAGGAGACGTGAAAATCCTTGAACACATCTAGTTGGCTGTTAATACAAGTGGAAAAGACATAGACTAAAAGCAAATTGATAAAAATAAAAAAAATAAAACACAAAAGCCCAAAGCACCACAACATTTATGTCAGCTAGATAAGTTTCTCTGATAGCTTATGTCATTTCCTGTGGCAACGCCCACAAAGCTGATGGTGGATGTGTCTCTACTGTGGGGACGGAGGATGAAAGACAGGGAGGGAAAAGAGTGAGAAGAAAAGGAGACCACGTTTGTTAGTATGGGGTGTCAAATGGCACCAACTACTGTGTGTGTACGTTTCATCAGGCTTTGCTGAGTAGATGAAACCAGCAAAAGCCACAAAATCAGATGCCTTGCTTTACACTCTATCATTTCAGGAAGTGAACGCTGCGTCTCTATTGATAAACTGATCCAAAATGAGCAAACTTAACCTCTAGTTTTGTCCTCTATGAGGGAGGCACGCAGTTTCATTTTGAGCTTTGTGATAGAGCAATTTTTACTCACTGGTCTCTTTAAGTACCTATGTACACAACAGGCACACAGAAGACATTTTGACGTGTCACAGCAGAAACAGCACAGATGTCAGTAATAAAAGTGTTTATGATGGCTGGATTCCATTTAGCTGCTTCAGTTTGAGGATCCTCGTATTGTGCATGCTGGCTCACTGTCCCACTGTCATGACTTACTGGCACACTTGAACAGAAAAGAGCCATCGTTAGTAACACCTGTGCTTCTTCCACTATGACTACGAAGTCAAAATGTCTGCTGTGAAAAAAGCCCACATCTTATTATCTAATTTCATGTTTTATAAATAAATACAGTTTTGATTATACAGCAGTGTTTCGTGCTGACTCACTTCCTTCCACATCCTTGATCACCTTCCAACTATCAATACCTAAATCTACACCTACAGAGTGCTCCACTCTGAATAAAGCACCAAAGTCCTGCTTCGACTTCCAGACTCGCTTCTCTTGCACCGTGTGCTTTCCCACAGAGACTTCTTCCACTGATCCGTAATGGTTCTGTTCATATGAAAAGATAAATCCACACATGCATTGATCTTTATCGCTTATTATCTTTAACAGGTGCAGAATATTTCTCTAGAACCCAACACTAACATGTTTCACATGAATTCTGACGTCCTCTCTTTTGATCAGTATTAATTTCACTCAGACGGGGGTGAGAGTTTCATGATATTGTTCTTGTTCCCATTAAATCTCATGAAGTTGCAAGATTATTTTAAACCGTGATGTTTTGAATGAATTGCACAGCGGGGAGGCGGCCTGGCCTGTCAAGCTAGTGATGTTCAAGATATGAGCTTTGGGAATGGTGTTCATTTAAACCCACTTCAGAACAATAACACTGAATGAATGATTGCATGCCCTTACTTTTTTAAAGATTGCAGTAACTGTGGAAACAAGTGAAGTTTAGAGCACGCATGTTGGTCATTTTTAGTAGGGCTGCACAATTACTTGAAATATCATCGAGATCACAATATGGCCGAGTGAAATATCCAAATCGCAGCAGCTGCAATTTTTGACAAAGGTAAAATGTATCACAACATACCATGATAAATATAGCATAGTGGTGCTACAGAGATGCACCAACCTACAAATTATATTCCAGACATAAGGGAAGATGCTTGTTTGGTAAAGAATGACAAAAAGAAAAAAAATCGCAACATCATTGCTTAATTTTGTAAGTGAAAATTATGCAAAAAAAATTACCATTCCCACTAAAATCTCAACTTATATCACATTCGCAGTATCGGTCTAACTAATTGCAGTATGATCTTTTTTGCTTAACTTGCTGCGCAAATTTTTGTTACACATTTTTTAGGACTGCCCCCTAATGGTTGACCAAATGTCAGTCGACCAGAAAGTTGTCAAAATTTTATTGGTCACTTAGTCGTCGAAAAAACAGACAAACACACAAACAAAACAAATGTGAAACTCCATTAGGAGCTGTGCCTTGTCAAAATAAATCTAAACCTATATGACTGGACCATGTGGGAGTTTAATTTGAAGGACAGACACAAGAAGTGTCCACGCTCAGCAGTCAGACAGGACTCACGTTAATCTCCAGGGCTGGTACCTGCAGTTATTCCACAGGCTAGTTAATAACATGTCGGACAGGAAATCCAAAGTGTGGGATCATTTTGAGAAGGTGAAGGACCAACCCAAGGTGATATGTAAACTCATCTTCATTGGTCCACTACAAACATGACGTATCATGTGAAACATGGAAGTAGCTACATGCCCATTAGCCCACAGCGTCATTAACAGGCGGCTCGCTCAGTGTGTGACGTGCACTTGTAGATAAAATATAGGCCTATATTAATGAAGGTTCATTAGTACGGTTTGTATTTCTCTGTAATGTAGCACAGTGTTAACAATGTTACTGATACTATTCTTTCTCACACCTTCAACTCAAACCATTGTGTTGCCCCGCCCAAAATATACATGACGATTGGTCGACTAGAGTAATTCTTAGTTGGGGGCAGCCCTACTTTTGTTTTTTAAGAATTTTTGACTTTGCAATCAGAAACAAGAGCTCAGAGCTTGTGTTCACTTGAGCATTCTGGAAAGAAGGAGAAGAAGGAGAGGAGAGGAAAGAATATCAATGAGTTACTAGAGAGGATAAAAGGAAGAAAGAAATAGGGAGACGGAAATAGAGAGGTGAAGAAAAAGAAAAACAAGCAGTTGACAAAGGTGAGGAAGAGAGGAGATGATTAGAGGGATGAAGTATGATATTAGTCTCACAATCTGAACCCTTCAAACAAAGACATGGAAAGTGGGGAATGGCAAAACTAAAAAGAGACAGAGACATAAAAAGCACAGAAAAAATGGAAAACAATGAGATAAGGCAGTGGTGACGGAGTTAATATTTATCAGTGGAGCACCACCTCATAATGTGCACATCAGTGTGTGTGTTCAATTCACCTACCTTGACACTGGAATCCCTGCTTCCCAAAACCCCTGTGAAGAGAACATATATGGAAAACAGGTTTAACATTTTACAGGCACAGACATGTAAATGCACACTTACTACTTTCTCTTTCACACACACACACACACAGAACTTGGACAAGGAATTCTGGAACCCTCTCTCTCTTTGCCTCAAGACATTTGCGTAGAAGCAAATGTCAAATGCTGTCTGCCATTTGTGTGCAGCACTTAAGCTCTCCATCCAAAAAAGAGCCCCACACAAACACACAATGAAGTCTGCGGGCAGCGAGGACATTCGATTATTACATGAACAGTATAGTACGTGTGCTGAGGTCAGCTTGGGTCCACGAACTTGCTCACATGTACTACTCTGTTAGACGGGGATGCGACGGCCCGGGGCCAAAATGGTAAACCATACCTAGTTAGTGGTATATGGGGAACGCTGGGATGCCTGCAGGTGCACTCATGCACACACACACACACACACACACACACACACACACACACACACAGTTGCATGAACACACATGTAGCTGCTCATTTTCATATTGTGGCTACAAATAGATCATCTCTGGGGTGTGAAATCACTCGGTGCACTCATTGTTCTTTTTGTTATGCTTATTGACCCAAATAGATAGACAGATAGATAGATAGATAGACAGATAGACAGATAGATAGATAGATAGACAGATAGATAGATGGTTTGATAATCTAAACGGGTCAAGCAATTACACAGGGTGCACAATGTTCTTCTATTTAAGGGGTATTTACAACCAGTGAGACCATCCCATTAGATTCCCATGAACGCACACACACAATCTTCTAGGTCAAATCATTTAGCCATTCACAAATTAAAAAGCCCGTCACAGGAGTTAAATAATGGCCGTTTTGGGAATAGCGCACAGTACAAGATAATAATAAGCGGGACAAATTAGGCCAACCTAGAGCCGGAAACTCATTTAATAACCCGAGCGCAGTCACTGTCTAGTAAGCCCTGGTGGCTTGCATGGTGACATGTCTGCACAGGTGATTTAGAGGAGAAAATGAAGCAAGAAGAAGGAGGAGGAGGAGGAGGAGGAGGAGGAGGAGCAGCAGGAGAGAGGAGGAGGAGGAAGGCTGAAGTTGTGTCAGCAGTTATATCAGTGTTTGACCCCGAGGTTACCACTCTTCCTGCTGGCTCCAATTCACTCCGTTTTGGAGAACATGGTTCATTTTAGCTCTCAGCCTCTCAGTTCCTCTGCCTACTTAATACCATCAAACAATGGTCTGCAGCGATTCCTTTTTTTATTGGTGCAGCCCACATATCTCTCCGTCTTCCCTCCTGCCCTACCTTTCATATATAGCATCAACAAGTGCAAGAATAAGACGAAATCGATGTTTATTTTGAGGTATCTGTGCAACCAGTGCTGCCCTCCCACTTTATTCCTGCTGTAACTTAATGATGTAATACTATCAAACACTACAGCCATTTTGTCTTTTTCACATCAATGGGCCCCATTTCTCCTTTTCACTCCACTTTTCTTATTTAAATTGATATTAAATAATGAGCTGAGCTTGTCTTGGTGGTTTCCTCACTTCTTTATATTCCATCTCTTGGTGCACACACTGTTGTCTAAACTTAAAAATCTATTCTTAAATGACTCATTGTATCAAATATATTTCTCTTTCTTTGGAACAGTCTATAACAGCAGCATTAAACTGACTGAAACTCAGCTGTGAGCCCCTCCATCCATCCCCAGCTCCTCACCAGATGAAGTCGGTGCAGTGGCTGCAGAAGGTGGGCTGCTTGAAGAAGCGCGCGATGAATTTGTGGTCCTTCACCTCGTGCACGTTCTTCTGGCGGAGGGCTCCCTGGCGCGCGAAGCCTCGCATGGGCTCGCGGGGTCCGTCCTCCCCGTCGCTGTTGGCCGCCGCCGAGTCTGCCATTCTCCGACGATCAGTGCAACTGTCTTTATGTTGACTTCAACGAACCCGACGCGAGTTGCTGGAGGGCTGCAAAAGTCGCGTCTCGTGCGTCGCTCCGGGTCGAGGAGTTGGAAAAACTGCGGTGCAGGTTGTTTTGGGGCTTCTGTGATGTTGTCCGTCAGTTGGGTAGACGAGCTGCCGATGCGCTGCTCTCACTGCGCTTCCTCCTTTTCTTCTGAGCGCACAGACTGACTACCAGAAACGGAGACAGAGAGGTAGAGGAGGAGGGGAGAGAGAGAGAGAGAAAGCAAGGGAGGGAGAATGAGAGCTTTAACTTTCTTACTTTTCCTTGACATTTAAATGTTATTTGGAGAGGCTGAACTGTGAAAGCTCATTTACCTCTCTACGCCCTGACACTTTCTACCTAAAAGTGCACTTTAATTAGTCTGTTAAATGTGACTTTGAAATACCAAGTCCTCACAGCTCTGAATGGGTGCTTTTGTCTGTCAAATATTAAAACAGAATCTGTAATGTGAAATAAGAATATCTTTTTACCCTATCAGTTTCCTGTGTCATACTGAAGGTAGTGCTAAAATTTAAAGTGTTAATCTGAAGATGATCTGTTTTGGTGAATGCCTGTGGTGAGTTGTGTTTATGAAGTGAGTTATGTTGCAAAAGATGAACTTCAGGCTCTCATGCGCGGAGCAGGAACAGATGCGTTTGAATTGAGTTAAAAAGCCTTTATTCCATAAAACATGGCTGCTTACTTTAAAACACCGACCGGTTTCGACTCTCTGGTCTTCATCAGGGTGCAAGAGGGTGGACAGGAGTCAAGCATACATTTTATGAGCTTGGTAGGGTGCGTCACCCAGTGTTTATGCTGCCTTGGGTGTGGATGAAATCTTCTATCACCATAGCCTTTATGTGATTTTAAACTGCAGTACCAATAGGCTATAGAGTATCCCAGGGACAACACAGTCTCACTCCAACCCTGTCACAACCCTGTCATATCGACGTTTGGTCATGGACTTTCCACGTCCAGATGTGACATGAAAGGTACCCTGGGTGTGTTGCTTGTTGACGTTCTGGGACACTGTATCAAGTTCTGCCTGCAACATGTACTGTCTTCTTTTGAAATACACTGCTATTTTCACAGGAAATTTAACATTTATATACAGTTTCTTTCAAAATAAACACACTTTTCCAGTATGACAATGCAGTTGCCTTTTTCCCCTCCAACAACTGATGCACATGGTTGGCTTTAGGCAACAGAAGCATGTGGTTTGGTTCAGGAAAGTGGTGAAAGTCAATGTTTGTTGGAACCCATCCACCACCCCTCCCACCTGCCATACTCAGACTTTTGCCACCTTAACTTTTGTCCTTGTCCTGCCACATTTCCTCCTGACGCCGCCAAGCACCGTTAAAATATAATGGTGACCAGCCGCGTATCATGCCGAAGTTGAAGGACAGATTTTTGCATCAGTGTCCGACACTGCAAGTCACTGCCCAAGCACCAGATTTCGACAACTTCGGAGTGAGAACAGGTTGCCAGGGATGACGTTTTTCTGTACGCCGACGTGGAAGTTAGCATTGCACTGGTTCCCTCGACAATTAGCCTACGAGATGCTTCCATTCAATTTTGGAAAATAAGTTCCGAGGCAAACAAACTTTTATGATACTTGCAGGTTTTGTTCAGCAAGATAAACTTCACAATACAACTTGAACATGATTACTGAAGCCTAAATGCAACCGCCTGAGGTAAAACGCTAACATTAGGCTATAAACAAACTACATTACAGTCACATGACCTAACATCAGCAGCGCAACAAGGCAGTAAAGCCATGTGCCATCTAGGCCACCATCTTGACTCTAAGGGATGCGTGTATTGTCTAGAGTGGCTGTGATCCGCTCCAGACACTGCCTGATGGAGCTTTGGTTGCTGTTACTGTTCCTGTTCGCTGACTGCAAAGAAATCCCTTCCTCATGCTATATCAGTGTTATTTGTCATATAATGTGTCAAGTGATAGGGAACAAAACCCACAGTCCTCGGCCTGTGCTAAAATGTACTCCACTGTTAAGGCAGCATCAGTTTAAGTCTCTCACAGGCTGAGTTTGACAAATCAACTGTATCTCTTCCAAAGTTGCAGGCTATTTAGTATGAAGTTCCCTCTCTGATCGCATGAAGAATGTTTTCTTGCTGAGCATGGAAGGAGTGGCTCTTTGAAAGATACCCATTTGATTTGTCTAAGTCAGACAGCTGGAATTTTAAAATTAATTTATTTGCAAAATGAGGACCGCAGATTTTGTCCCCATCATCTCCTAAGTAAGTAAAGCATGTGGTCAAGACGACCTGCTTAAGTTCACACCGAGCATCAGAGTGGGAAAGAAAGGTGATTTAAGTGACATTGAACATGGCATGGTTGTTGGAGCCAGATGGGCTGGTCTGAGTATTTCAGAAACTGCTGATCTACTGGGATTTTCACACACAACCATCTCTAGGGTTTACAATGGCCTAAACAAAAGAAAACATCCAGTAAGTGAAACTTGTCTGGGCGAAAATGCCTTCTTGGTGGCAAAGGTCAGAGGACAATGTTCAGACATGTCTGAGCTGATACAAAAGACAACAGTGGTGCAAATAATCACTGGTTACAACCCAGGTATGCAGAAGACCATCTCTGAACCAACAACACGTCCAACCTTGAAGCAGATGGGCTACAGCAGCAGAAGACCACTTTGGGTGTTTCTCCTGTCAGCTAACAACAGGAAACTGAGGCTTCAACAGGTACAGGCTCACCAAAACTGGACAATAGAAGATTGGAAAAACGTTGCCTGGTCTACAGAGTCTTGTTTTCTGCTGCCACATTCAGATGGTAGGGTCAGAATTTGGCGTAATCATGAAAGCATGGATCCATCCTGCCTTATATCAACGGTTCAGGCTGTTGGTGGTGATGTAATAGTGTGGAGGATATGTTCTTGGCACATTTTAGGCCCCTTTGTACCAATTGAGCATGGTTTAAATGCACCATCCTACCTGAGTATTGTTGCTGACCGTGTCCATCCCTTTATGACCACAGTGTACCCATCTTCTGATGGCTGCTTCCAGCAGGATAACGCACCATGTCACAAAGCTCAAATCATCTCAAACTGGTTTCTTGAACATGACAACGAGTTCACTGTACTCCAATGGCCTCCACAGTCACCCAGTCATGATCTAATAGGACACTTCTGAGACATGGTGGAACAGGAGATTCTCATCATGGATGTGCAGCCGACAAATCTGCAGCAACTGTGTGATGCTATCATGACAATATGGACCAAAATCTCTGAGGAATGCTTCCAGCACCTTGTTGAATCTCTGAATCATTGTGTCTTTTTAAAGCACATTTCCTTTTTCACAGGAAATGTAGTTTCTGCTCATTAGATACATAAAGTTACCGGAAGAGAAGAGTGGGCTCCCGGGGTTTGTTGGACTCATCCAACTCCCCTCCCCCATGCCCTATAGGGACTTTCCAGTTCTTTTTTTTTTTACACTAACTGTTGTTACTAACTGCTGCTGGCTGCTATGTTTCATACCACCGCAAAGGTGCCTTTGTGTATTGGTATCTTACACGCGACGCTGACATAGCACCGGTATTCGACAACTTTGGTTGCCAGAAGGCAAAGCTTTCCATTTACTGGTCTGTCTCCATCACAACCCTCACTTATGGTCATGAGCTCTGGGTAATGACCCAAAGATTGAGGTAGGGGATACAAGCGGCCAAAATGACTTTGGAGTCTCGTCTGGCCTAGGAACGCTTTGGAATTCCCCAGGAGGAGCTGAAAAGCATTGCTGTGGAGAGGGGCAGCCCCGGTAAGCGGTTTAAAATAGATGGATGAACGGTAAGTTGTTGCTACGTCAACAACTGCTGCCACCCGGTGTGAATTATATCACCACAAAAGGTGCTTCTGTGCGTTGGTATCTAATGCCCAGATCACTAACAAAGTGACAGTATCTGATGACTTCAGAATGAGAACAGGCTGTATTATCTGATGCTACCTTTAAATGGAACTTGTGAGTTCATGTTTTCAACATAGAAGTTGAGAACTGTTTGGCACTCAGGTGGTAAAAGTTGTGAGAAGATTTTCACTGTGTAAACTTTGCCTTGTCACAGACCTCCAAACACAGCTGCCATATAGAACTCCATCTGCAGATTGTGCCAAGGCTCTCTGTCTGAAAAGACATTTAAAATGTGTTTGTAATGTCCATTGTATGCTCAAACTGCTCGCCTTTACATGTAAAACGATGTGTTCCATTTTGAGACTCACTTTTATCTGGGGCAGGTTATGCAAATGCTGTGTATGGAGCAGCAGAATAAACGCCATTTCTTAAACCAGCACTACAGCCAACAGTAAACACAAAGAGTGACGTTCAATATTTGAAATTCAAGTGCTCGTTTCCAAAAAGAGATATCTCCCATTTGGAGATGAGAAAAAAACGCAGACTCTTTAAGTCTGAGAGCTGGCATTGAAAGCAAGCACAGTTGCTGAGTTCTGACTCATCTTAAGACTTTTGCTTTCAAAGGGATTTTGGAGGATCATCATCTGCGATTGTTGGATGAATTTCATGTCACAAAGTTTTCCAAGATGCATTTAAGGTATTAAATGATATGACTTCCTGAGTCATTTGATCTGTGAATAAGACGCTTCATAGAAAGAGCCAAGTAACCTATTTAACCACCTGCATCTCTCAGTATAGTAAATGTAGAGAGATGAATATGAGAGGTGTGATGACAGTGATGCAGGGACAGGAGCGACTGATTGTTACTGTGAGTGTGAAGCAGGACATCACTGCTGTGGCTATGAATGCATGTACATACTGCAAATATTAAAAAGAAGATGCAAATATCAAAAAGAAGATGTGTGAACAAGTGATACAGTAGTAGTGTTGCTGTTCCACCTGTTTAAAGGCCACAGAATCTCATTTCAGTACAGTGACGACCATAGTCCCAACTGGTCCATGCTGTACACACACCCGCACACACACATCATGGCAGTCAGCTGGCAGTGAATGACCTAGATGAGATTGATTTAGCTGCAGGACAGATAACAGCGTGTGCAGTTCACCCTGGCTCATCAATATAAGGTTTACTGTAGATTTAGCTTCCAGCTCAGAGCTCAGTTTTTAACCTCTCTGGTCCCCATTACCTCGCTTATTCATTCGACATTAAAGGCACTCATACATTTGTTACATAATCGTCTGTCTCGACGGCTGGCAGTCTGTGAAACCACAAGATCGTCTCAATTTACAATGGTACCAGGCATCAAGAGACACTGGTGGTGACGTAAGTATAGCCTGCCAGTACCTGACTAGGCCTGTGTGTATGTATAGACTGTGACACAGTGACCCATCGTTTCGCACCATAAGCCGCTGATCTCTTTCAATTTCATCAATATACAGGATGTGATGTAACTGTTCCCCCGGGCTATTGAACTAGGGCGAGCATCTATGCCGGCGAGCCAGCTTGGATGTTTGACAAGATGTGGATGACAGCAGGTATTTTACTGGCGTTATCATCACTGAAATCACATCACATCATTCTTAAAGGGATGCTTTGCCGATTTTTAACTGGCTTTGCATCATAACAGTTTGGGTAGTGTGTGTAAATGATCTGTGGTGAACTTCCCTCCATCTTAGCAGTTACCAGATCTCCCTGCTCATCTCTCAGCTCAAATCTATTGGATGACATTTTTTTGGATCATACTGTGGATTTTTGCTGGGTCTAGGTTTGTCGCTTGAACAATGCAAGCTCCCAGGAACAATGGCGGGTTTTGAAGCCACTTTTACATAGCGCCCAAATGACGAATTACAACGTCTGGGTCTATTTCGTGATGCCATGGGGCCCAAAAAGACTTTTTCCCATAGACTTACAATGTGAAAGAGACTTATGTAAATCTTTTTTTTGAGCATCACAACTCCCACAAAATGACTTTTTTCACCATTCGGACTTGATCCCTTCGGTCTGATGATATTTCAAAAGTTTAGAAGAGCCACACAATTAGTTAATTTTATCCCTATAAGGGTATCAGAGGGCTAAACTGGAAGTAAGGCACTCAGCCACTCTTGGCCACACTCAGGCCATCGTAAGTCTCTGGTGCACTTGCTCTATAGGCCCAGCGATGCAAAAGACCTGGGTAATATCATACCATGGAAATCAAGCATTTTTGGCTTTGTCTTTCTGTAACCGGTGGACTCTAGTGTTGTCAGCATTGTGTTGACATGAAGGGGCCCAGACTGTGGATATCTTTGGAGGTGATCTCCGTTTATCCCTGACAGCAAGAGGTAAAAATAAAATCCTCCATTAATTATGACCATATAACTCGAGCCCCTCTCCCATGGAGTACAACAGCAAAAGATGAGCCATGTTACATACAATTTCGGACAATAAGACACAGAGTTTATACAGAGTCAGGCCCACAGAGACCCTGCTCAGCCTTGCAGCCAATTTTTTACAGTGGCATGCTGTTAGCATGCTAACATTGTTAATTAGCTTTAAAAACAAAGTACAGTTAAGGTTGATGAAAATACACTACATTAATGCTAAATGTCAGAGCTTTTCTGAGCATGTCACTCACCATTCTGTGTCGACTTCCAACAGCATTACAGTGAGAAGTTCATCACAGAAGAGGCAGCTCACTGAGGAGGCTTGACTTGTGAACACAGGTGGACCTAATCACATAACAATGTGGCCTGCTGACACAGCCACATGGAAGCCATCGTTAGCGTTATCTGTTGCACCTGTGCTTTGTTCGCAATGAAAATTCCACAACCTGGAGTGAGAAAGTCTGACTTCACCAACATTAGGCTGAACTGACCAGAATGCAAGCTGCAAGATTTGGTGACTCAGGGGTGTGGATCCCATTTTAGCACTATTACTGCCTTGCTCTTATTGTGCCATCACTTTAACTTCCATTACACTTTAACTTAAAAAGACCTTTCTCTTACAGTAAAGAGAAAGGTACAATACCTGGCACTGGCACACCTGTACAGAGTGCACCCTAATACAATTATAAGTCAATGTACTCTTGTATTTGATGAATCAAAATGTCTGCCATTGGAAAGGTGTATGCCCCTGTGGTTGTTGTCTGGGGTTGGTTGAAAAGAATTCTGGGAAATGTAGGAAGCAGCTGAATGAAATTTTTATAGATGCTGTGGGGGAGAGCAATTACAAAAAAGAAAGTACAAAAAGTTAATGCAAAAATTAAGTACAATCTCATAGGTATGGAAGCCCACAGCTGCCAATGTAATGAAGAAAAGTAAGTCATGAGAGTGTTTATATTTTCTTTTTAAGTTATAATGACTTAAGTTCTCAAAATAATGAGAAACTTTCTCGAAATAATATGTTTGCATATTAAAGTAATGACTTGGTATCTCAGCTTTTTTACAATATGAACTTCACCTACTGTAATATCTCAAAATAATGAGAAACAATACCAAGTAATTATATTGAGAGAGCTCATTATTTTGAGATATAAGTCATGATTTTCTTAAAGTTTCTCATTATTTTGAGGACGTTTATCATAACTGAAATATCTGGTGTTTCTCATTGTCAAGGAAGGTTCCGTGAACAGCTAAATTTCAGGGTTGCTGCAACAACGTTGCAACGTTAAGGATCCTTAGATTTCTACTGAGGACCCAGTCCTTCTTCTAGATAACTTTCAAGGATGCATGTGTATACACACATGCCCAACACATTCTCAACCTTGTCACACATCAACGCTCATCATGGAATTTCCACGTCAACATATATATTTTTTTATTTTATTTTTTTTATTTTATATACTCTATTAATCCCGCAAGGGGAAATTCAGATACACACAGGTCCGAATACACACACATGCACAAACGGGACCTACACATGCATTAAATGGAGAGATGGCAGAGCAGCTGGGGGGAGTTCGGTGCCTTGCTCAAGGGCAGCCTCGGCAGTGCCCAGGAGGTGAACTGGCACCTCTCCAGCTACCAGTCCACGCTCCATATTTTTTGGTCCGGGCTGGGGCTTGCGACCTTCTGGTTACCAAGCCAAGTCCCTATGGGCTGAGCTACTGGCCCCATAAAGCAGGTTCCACCGAGATTTGAACTCGGATCGCTGGATTCAGAGTCCAGAGTGCTAACCATTACACCATGGAACCCCATATGACATGGATGGTACCCTGGGTGCATTGTTCGCTGACGTTCTGGGACATTGGTCAACTTCAGCCTATTACATGAAGAGTCTGTTTAAAAAAAAACAGGAAATGCACAGTCTGTATTTCCAAATAAACAGACTACGTCGGTAAAACACCGCAAATTGAGTTTTTTTTCTTCAACAACAAACAAACATGGTTGGGTTTAGGCGACAAAAGCATGTGGTTAGATTTAGGAAAAAAAGAACAGGGTTTGGCTTTATATTCATACAGGAAGCAAACACAAGCCTCCTGGATGAAAGTTGGTGGTTGTTGGATCCATTTACCACCTCTCTTAACCTGCCCTGCTCAGACTTTTCGCTCCCTGTTTCTCCCTGACGCTGCCAGGCACCGTTACACAATAATGGCAGTCGGCCACGTATCATGCTGATGTGGAAGGGCGGCTTTTTTTCGGCGGTGTATGACGCCAGAAGTCACTGCCCAAGTGCTGATATTCAGTGACTTCAAAGAGAGACTGGGTTGGTGTATCCTCAGCTGGAATGAAGCACCACACCTAGGCAGTCACCAGCCTGTTCCAATGTGTGTTCACCTAATGCGTGGAAGTAGCCTTGCCTAGCCTCTTTAGGACTCAACATGGAAGGACCCATTCTACCAAAGAAGCGTTCGTGACTTTGAGGCCAGTAAAGTCATTATTTTGAGGAAGTTTCTCATTATTTTGAAATACTGCGTGATAAATTCGACCTCGTGAGTCATTATAATGACTTACAGGATTTTTTTTTTCATCACATTGACCAAAATGGGCTTCTGCAACAGGTGAGAATGTAAACTACATGCAAAACAATGCAGCTGTTTCTCTCTGTTTTTATTCAAGTTTCCATCTCTTGCTTTTAGTTTTTTTTTCCCTGTTCCTCTTTCTCTCATGGATCCAATCCTCCAAAAGATCACCCCCGTCTCCTCTGTCTCTCTCCGCTGATTTCTATCTCTGTGTCTCACTATTACCTCCTCATTTTCTGTCTCAATGCTCCATCTTCCGCCTCTGTCTCTCTATCTCTGAGAATATTTCCTCTCCAATCCCATGGTCCTTTTTCTGTCATCATTTTCCTCCACAAAGGGAGGGAGTCGTTATATAAACCTGTTGTTTCCTTCGTCATCCAGTGACTACAGCACAGAACGCACTGTGACGCACAAATTCAGTCACACAAGCGCAGACCCTCACACACTAACTGTGCTGCTTTAGGTGCATTGTTGAGTTTTGATCGCTTGTCTTGACTCAGTTCTTTGAATTTTTTACCTTCATATAACACACAAGGCTTTCATCTGTGTTTCTCTTTCTGGTTAAAAGGTAGCACAAATGTGCACACACTCCCCACATGCACAAACACGTACTCACACAGGCGGACAGCCATTAGAACAACTACGCCACTTTAAAGCTATAACCTTACATACACACATTAACACATTTTGTCTACCTACTCCCACACACTCTTTGTGGCCTATACCAGCCGGTCTGTGGAAGGATAAGTCCTGCTGCATTGCATTGCCCACACACATGCACACACACACACACTCAACCCTACACACAAACACACAGGTACAGCATGTTTAGCCAAAGGTAAGATATGTGGTGAACCCACACTTAACAGGCACAATTACCTCACTTATGTAACTTTTGTGTGTCTTTAATGACTCGAGTTCTTTCTGCCGCACTCTCTCACTCTATCTCCCCTCTAATCTCTCCTCTGTCTGTTTCCCTCTCTCTTCACCCCTCACCCTCTCTCTGTCATTTTAAGAGTTGTTAAATACAACTCAAACATCATTGATCTGAAACCACAGAGAGCTCATTCTTCTGCTTTCACACGCCATTTGCATATCTGCACTTCTCTCTCTCTCTGTCTCTCTTTGGCTGTGTGCAGGAGTGTGTGTCTGTGTGTCATTGCACGAATGTGTTTGTTGCGCATAACATGTTTGAAGCTGTGTGATTGTGCCTGCATGTGTGTTGCGTTTCTGTTTGACACCTCCAGCAGCACAGGCAGCATAGGGGTGGATGGTGTGTGTTCCAGTAAACTGTGATCTGTGTAAAAATGTTAAAGGCTGCATTATAATGGACTCTTTGCTGTTTGTGTGTGTGTTTGTGCGTGTGTGTGTGTCTTCCTGTGGGGCAACAGGAAGTTTCTAACATCTATAACCAGACAATTGCTACATAAGAGTGGCATTATGTTCCTTCCTGCTTAAATTCTAATAATTTATGTTGGCAAACTGTAAATTTGGAGGCTGGTTAATAAACAGGTGCATCACATAGGAGATGCTGGGAAGTGCTGCTGGGGAGAGGGATGTCTGGATACTTTGCTCAGCCTGCTGCCCCCACGACCCGGCTTTGGAGAAGTGGTTGAAAATGGATGAATAGTTGGATGGATCACATTGTGTACATATAAAGGCTCGGATATACTTTCCGCACTGAACCTCCACAGACAGCTGCAGTCATGCACATGTTTCCATTTACAGGGCAACTGAGGGTCCACGTCAGCCTCAGCAGCAAACAGGAGGGCTGGTAGGTGAGCTCACCATCCTCCTACTGCCAACATCAGGTGAAACTAAAGCTAAGAGGATGCCACTGGTTCCAGAGTGAATGTCTGTCTCAAAACTAACTTCACCGCAGTGTCACGGCTGCAGTTGGCTTGACCGCAGTATTTTGGACTGTGCTGGATTTTTGGACATGCACAGTTCAATCAGGATGATTTGTGCTGATTAAGATTTAACAGAAGGCTTTGTCGCTTGGACACCAGAGGGAGATATTTTGTGATCAAGGGACATCTGAGCGGCAGCAGGATAAATCCCCCCATGGACTCCACACACTGATGGAGGTGGTGGCTGCTGACTCTGAGGCTGCTGACTGATGAGGCTGATGAATCCATAAAGACTAGGTGGTGAAGGGGAGGTGGAGGGTGCGCACAGCTGCATCAAGAACATACATGTCTCACCTGGCCTAGGAACGCTTTGAGGTCCCCCAGGAGAAGCTGGAAAGTGTTGCTGGGGAGAGGGACGTCTGGGGTGCTTTGCTTGGCCTGCTGCCTCTGCAACCTGGCCCCGGATAAGCAGATAAAAATGGATGGAAGGATGAATGAATGGGTGGATGGATGGATGGATGGATGGATGGATGCATGAATGCATGGATACATGGATGGATGGATGGAGCAGTAAGATGGTAGGCTGACAGAGAAGGTGTGTCACTGTGCTTTTGGCTGATTGTGAATCAGCTGATGACTCAACTGACAGACCCAGACAATGACACCTAGAGATAGTGAGTGAGCATGTGTGGAAAGAGTGAATGGCAGGGTGAGAAAGAAAACTTACAGCCTGAGCATAAAGTGTGTTGTCTTCCTGACTGAATTTTCGTTAGAGCCTCGTTCTGCATGCTTGCTATGTGTACATACCGTATGGTCAGAAAAAAGCTTCAAGTTTGTGGTAATGCAAATGTGGAAACTACAGTATGAATTGGCCTGTATGCATATTTTCACTCTACTGATTTTAATTTTTAGCCTCTAATTAAAGACTGGATAAGATGGTATACTGCCTAGTTAAGGCAATTTATTTATTTTATTTTATTTTATTTTATTTTATTTTATTTTATTTTATGTATTTTTATATATATTTTTATTTTATTTTAAATTTATTTATGTATATTTATTTTTTATTTTATTTTATTTTATTTTATTTTGAACGTGAAAGATCACAAAAAGGGCAGAATTCCCATTCTCATAAAAACTATTTGCTTACCCTCCTCTCAAGGTAACATTTATTAGACTCATTCATGGTTTCAGACTTGGTAGCTTATAAGAATGGCAGTTGTGGTTCTTTACAACACCTAAGTTTAGATTCCTTGGCAAAGGGTAACGCCTTCATCACTAATGAGGTCAAAGCAATCATGTTTACTCCCTCTGAGCAGCACAAACAGGTCAGCTCATGCTCAAGACAAATCTCACACTGTTTCTTGTCAAACAAGGGACAACATGAGGGCTGGTCATGCTTACACACACATTTGCATACACACCCAAACATGCATATGCCCACACAGAGAGGGCTCAAATGTACACACAGTCTAGCCACTCCAGCAAACAGGGTACAAAATGACTTTCAGTGAATGTGTGACACCATAATTCTTTGACAGAAAGTGTTGATGCTGGACTGGACAGCAAACATCATATCTGCAGTCGTCTATTACAGAATGACTGCTGGAAATTAAAGTTAAGCACATTTGGCTCGTTGTTTAAGTCATGAGTCATCAAAAGACCTTTGCTTACATAACAGTCGTCTTTATGAGGGTAGAATCCATCTGTTTCAGACATTCAGTGATGAATCCTCAGTGGGTCATTTTTTTCGCTCCAGACTGGACGTATATACTGAGCAGTGCTTTAAGAATGAAATCTTTAAATGCTGCTAAAGACAAGCTGCACATGACAGAGATGTGGGTCTCTGTGCAGCTCTATTCAAGGTTTCTTCACTTCAGGAAAATCTATCTAAGAAGACCGTATTGTTGGGAGTCACCTTGTGTGGCTGTGTGAAGCTACCTCGAGTACTTATCCACTGTCAGAGCAAAACAGACTGTCTCAAGGACTGTGTTGGTCCTTTGGGAACCATTGTTGTACATTACAGTTTCTTATTGCCAGACTGGTTAAAAAATAAATGTGTTAAAGTAATGTGCAATGTTCAATGACCTCACATATAAGCGTAAAATATGTTATATAGTATCCACAAAAACAATTTAAATGGAAAACTATGCAAACATTTGCACATAAGAAAGCATAACTGAGATCTGAAAAGCTTTAGATACAAAATAAAATATAATAATCAGCAATAACTGATGTGTGTGAGTGTGTGTACTCCTTAATGTCTCAGCACACCTGTGTAGGCAAACCTGCTAAGACTACAAGCACAGAAGACAGTGATTTGCTGGAGGACATCTCACATTTTATTCTTGTATTTTTCTGCACATTTTCCCTTTTTCTCCCACATTGGAACAGCCAATTCCCCTCACACCGCGCTTCCTGTTGCTGCTAACTCCCACTGTTGGCCCGGGGATGGTGTAAACAACATTTCTCCTCCGATGCGGGTGGACTTGTGCCAGCTGCTTCGCTTCACCTGTCGGAGAGGAGCTTCAACAAGGAGAAAAATCACACGCATGAGGGTTCAGATTAACCCCTTCACATCTAGCTGACCTCGGCGCAGGCCCTGCAGGAGTGACAAAAACACAGTCCCTCGCCGGCTTCCCACTGGAGATCACTTCAGGGTGCGTTCGAAGGGATGCTTGCTGACCTTTTCGCAGTGGGAGGGATATGACATTATCTCCTTGAAAGACAGGTATTTCAACGCACACAATCACAGTGTAATAGTCACACATTAGCTGCTTATTTTGCAGCCGTCTTAAGGAGGTGAATGTGATAGAGAGCACATTTTCCGTCGTGTCCTCTGCCCACTCAAGAATAAACATGTGCACTAACAATAATTGCCTTGATCTTTGAACATCATATGAGCAATGAAGAACCAAGGGAGAAAAAACACATTCATTACACAGTGTACAGTACTGCTATTTATATACTGTATGAAAGACTGGATTTTTCATGGGAGAGAGAGATATGGATGGAGGGAAATAAAGAGAGATAGAGAGGGAGAAAATAGTGAGAGACTTTCTACCTCCAGCCTGGTGGCCATCTCCATCTCTCATCTAGCAAAACACACCCACACAGCACCTTATTATGACCCTTCTCTCTATCTCTCTTTCTTTCACTCTCACTGTCTCTCTCTCATCTGTCTCATTGCCTTCTCTCCTGTGAAGCACAGAATTCATCCAAAATGACAAAACGGTGCACTCTAGTGGCCACAAGCTGGAGCTCTGAGCCAACAAACTAACGTGGAGAATGAGGCAACAGTGTGCTCCAGAGCTGTCTTTATGATACTCAAGACAAAACGCAGGTGCTCTTGAAGAAAAGAGTCAGTACATGGGAAGAGAAAATTAACTTCAGGCACTCTGTGCGGGAGCAGGAACAGGTCTTTATTCCAAAACATGGCTGCTTACATCAAAACACCGACTGGTTTCGACCCCAAGGTCTTCGACAGGGTGCAACAGGTGGACAGGAGTCGAGCAAAACATTTTTATAACCTTGGCAGGGAGGTGTCATCCAATCTTGATTAATAAGTGAGCACAGGTGGGCGACAGCAATGGACTACAATGAGAGGCCATTTTGAAAATGACACGCCTCCGTTATTATTTTCTTTCCTTGTACAAAAAATGTTGTCTTCCTTGCTTTTCATAATTTCTGATACACCGTAGCATTTTGTACTTTTGCACCTTTTGCAATGCAACTTTTGTCTTAACCTATTTTCTCAGTTTCACACTCTTATTTATGTTCTTTGTCATGCCTTGTTGTACTTCCTCAGTTTCATGCACCACATGCCAGTATAGGAGTTCCTTTAAAGAGCTGCGAAAACAACATGGCTCCAAAATATAATTTGGTCGAGAAAATTTAAAATAGAATAAAAAATACTGTCACCTAACAGCAAGAGGGTTCTGTGCCATGTATGCATGCTCTCTCCGTGTCAGCGTGGGCCCTCTCTGGGTACTCCAGCTTCCTCCCACAGTCCAAAGACATGCAGGTTAATTGGTGACTCTAAATTGGCCAAAGGTGTGAATCAGGGCATGAATGATTGTCTGTCTCTACATGTCAGCCCTGTGATAGACTGGCAACCTGGCCAAGGTGTACCCTGCCTCTCACCCAATGTCAGCTGGGATAGGCTCCAGCCCCCCCAACCCCAACAGGATAAGCAGCTGTGGCAAATAAAATGAATTAATATATACACAGTCCTGGCACTCTAGATTTGGAACCCAGCGTCTCAACTCTCACCTGCCACTAGAGGGAGACAGAGCTACATGTTTGTTGCATTCATGGCGTTGACACTGCCTGTGCTCACTGACCTGACTGAACTTTTCATCCTTGAGAATACACATGGGGTCACTTAACAGGCAGACTGGGCCAAGAGGTAATTTGTTATACTGACATGCTGATATTTCATCATGCATTTGCATAACAACAGTTTGATAGGTTTAAAATGTATCGATTCCCTAATGAGTAATCTCTGGCTTCCTTCCAGGGGCGTAAAAGTAGACAATGCAGGGCAGTGCGTATGCACTGAGGCTTGTAGAAAGAGCATGCCCTTCAATAGTGTGTTGACCAGAGAACAGGCTCTTGTGACTCATTCAGATTGCCGCCTCAGAAATACACCCATGTTCAAAGACAAACTCACGTTAAATTAAATAAGTGGGGCCAACTGATGTTGTAAATGCAATCCCATCTCTATCATGGTTTCTTTTTATCTTTTGTTTGTTGTGAATGAGTCAGTAGCAATACATTCTACAATGAAATTATATGTTTACTTTACATAACATATAAAACCACAAATAAACTATTATAGAATATATTGAATTGAATGAATACTTTCTTACTTTATTTGGCCATTCGTCATATACAGCTTTACGCTGATGATTGCTGGTAATATATATATATATATATATATATATATATATATATATATATATATAATGATGTTGTCCAATGTCCAAGTCGTAGCTAGTTTAGATGCAAAATCTTGCACTAGGGCCAATCATAATAACATATACTGAGGCCCGTCCTTACTACCATATGCCACTGCTTCCTTCATTAACTTGTACACAATAATGTATTCATATTCATTCCTGACAGCAGAAGTGGGACCAAGTTTGTGTTTTGCAAGTCACAGATAAGTGTCAAGTCTTTGCATTCAGGTCCTGAGTCAAGACTGACAAGTGTCAAGCCCTAAACTTTGAGGTAAGGTAAGGTCAGGTAAGGTAAGATAAGGTAAGGTAAGGTCAACTTTAATGGCCCTGTGGGGCAATTAGGGACACAGACAGTAGTCGTGAGAACAACAAAACAGACAGTACAGCACATAACACACATAATCCACTATCACACACCGTCAGGGGTAAATCATATACATTAGTGGTCACTGCTGGTTAAGATAAGTGACAGCAGACGGGACACAGGGCGATCTGGAACACTTAGTGCTACATTTAGGGAGGCAAAACCTCCGCCCTGATGGAAGCATCTGAAACTCAACATGGTGGGGATGTTGAGAGTCTGAGACAATAAGAGGTGACCCTCTCTTCATACAGATACTGTACTGTAGGTTATTAAAAGTAACACCAGTGATCTTACAGCACAACTTCACCACTTTTTTTTTAACTTAACAAGCAGACTGGGACAAGAGGTAATTTGTTATACTGACATGCTGATATTTCATCATACATTTGCATAACAACAGTTTGATAGTTTTATCCATTCCCAAATGAGTAATCTCTGGTTTCCTTCCAGGGGCTTAAAATTAGGCAGTGCGTATGCGCTGAGGCTTGTAGAAAGAGCATGCCCTCCAATACTGTGTTGGCCAGAGAACAGGCTCTTGTGACTCATTCAGCTTGCCGCCTCAGAAATACACCCATGTTCAAAGACAAACTCACGTTAAATTAAATAAGTGGGGTCAGCTGATGTTGTAAATGTAATCCCATCTCTATCATGGTTTCCTTTTTCTTTTGTTTGTTGTGAATGAGTCAGTAGCAATCCATTCTACAATATGTTTACCTTACATAACATATAAAACCACAAATAAACTATTATAGAATATATTGAATTGAATGAATTCTTTATTTTATTTGGTCATTTTGTCATATACAGCTTTACGCTGATGATTGCTGGTAATATGATGTTGTCCAGTGTCCAAGTCGTAGCTAGTTTAGATGCAAAATCTTGCACTAGGGCCAATCATAATAACATATACTGAGGCCCGTCCTTACTACCATACACCACTGCTTCCTTCATTAACTTGTACACAATAATGTATTTGTATTCATTCCTGACAGCAGAAGTGGGACCAATTTCGTATTTTGCAAGTCACAGATAAGTCTCAAATTTTTGCATTCAGGTCCTGAGTCAAGATTGACAAGTCTCAAGTCCTAAACTTTGAGTCTTGAGTCCCAAACAAGTCATAATACACTCTTCACCTCATGTGATGCCATTTTAACAACAGTGTAAGAATGTTTTACATTTACAAAAATCATGAATGCTTTTTGAAATTTGTTAAAACAAGTGTGACTTAACTTAATCATTAAAAAAAGTTAGGTCAGGTAAAGTAAGGTAAGGTAAGGAAAGGTAAGGTAAGGTCAACTTTTAATGGCCCTGGGGGGCAATTTGGGACACAGACAGTAGTCTGTGCCAAAACAGACAGTACAGTGTATAACACACATAATCCACTATCACACACCGTCAGGGGTAAATCATATACATTAGTGGTCACTGCTGGTTAAGATAAGTGACAGCAGACGGGACACAGGGTGATCTGGAACACTTAGTGCTACATTTAGGGAGGCAAAACCTCCGCCCTGATGGAAGCATCTGAAACTCAACATGGTGGGGATGTTGCGTCTGAGACAATAAGAGGTGACCCTCTCTTCATACAGATACTGTACTGTAGGTTATTAAAAGTAACACCAGTGATCTTACAGCACAACTTCACCACTTTTTTTTTCACTTGATAAGCAGACTGGGACAAGAGTTCATTTGTTATACTGACATGCTGATATTTCATCATACATTTGCATAACAACAGTTTGATAGTTTTATCCATTCCCAAATGAGTAATCTCTGGTTTCCTTCCAGGGGCTTAAAATTAGGCAGTGCGGATGCGCTGAGGCTTGTAGAAAGAGCATGCCCTCCAATACCGTGTTGGCCAGAGAACAGGCTCTTGTGACTCATTCAGCTTGCCGCCTCAGAAATACACCCATGTTCAAAGACAAACTCATGTTAAATTAAATAAGTGGGGCCAACTGATGTTGTAAATGCAATCCCATCTCTATCATGGTTTCTTTTTTCTTTTGTTTGTTGTGAATGAGTCAGTAGCAATCCATTCTACAATATGTTTACCTTACATAACATATAAAACCACAAATAAACTATTATAGAATATATTAAATTGAATGAATACTCATATACAGCTTTACGCTGATGATTGCTGGTAATATATATATAATGATGTTGTGCAGTGTCAAGTTGTAGCTAGTTTAGATGCAAAATCTTGCACTAGGGCCCATCATAATAACATATACTGAGGCCCGTCCTTACTTCCGTACGCCACTGCTTCCCTCATTAACTTGTACACAATAATGTATTCATATTAATTAGGTAAGATACGGTAAGATAAGGTAAGGTTAGGTCAACTTTAATGACCCTGAGGGGCAATCTGGGACACAGACAGTAGTCGTGAGAACAACAAAACAGACAGTACAGTATGTAACACACATAATCCACTATCACACACCGTCAGGGGTAAATCATGTACATTAGTGGTCACTGCTGGTTAAGATAAGTGACAGCAGAAGGGACAAAGGGCGATCTGGAACATTTAGTGCTACATTTAGGGAGGCAAAACCTCCGCCCTGGTGGAAGCATCTGAAACTCAACATGGTGGGGATGTTTATCCTTAAAGCTGTGAGGGTCCAAAGACAGAGGGATGTTGTGTGCTGTAAAGCCCTCTGAAGCAAATTGTGATTTGTGGAATTGGACTTTATAAATAAAATTGACATGAATGTAATGTATGTCCTAGTAAAGTAGTCACAAGTCATCCAGGTCAAGTTGCAAGATTTTTTTATTTTTATTTTTGTAAGTCTAAAGTCATTAAATTTGTGACTAAAGTCTGACTCAAGTCCAAGTCATCATGTAACTTGTGCCCACACTAAGCAGCAACCTCCAAGGCTGAACCAAAGGTCATCGAAAGGCCACTTGAGGCTGGCTCCAGAAGCAAGTCAATCCCCATAGAGCCCCATGTTAAAATGCCCAACTTTTCAGCAGAAATAAAAATGTTTACAGCCTAGTACAAAAACTGTTTTGGTCCCTGTAGCTAATTTTCCCCATTCCTGACATCTGTAGGGGGGGTTAATGTTTATAAAACTCACCCATTAACGTCAAAGTGCTATATCATAGGCAGCTGGACTGACTTGAGTTTCTTGAAGACATCTCATCTCTCATCCAAGAGGCTGGTACAGAGTCACAGGCTTTAAACTCCGTGTGGATGTGAAAACAGAGTCGTTAAGGTCATATGTGAGTCATTGACCCATGCAGCCACTTGGAAGAAGCCACTTGGATAAGAGTTGACACATCTTCCAGAGAGTCCAGTTGCCTACGATATAGCACTTAAGATTACCATGACCTGGATGACTGAGAATATTCAGCGACATGTCACCTGTTAACACTTTATTAAGGCTTAAAGTTACGCATATTTAAGGACAGGGCTGCTTTGAGTGACAGGACCACATGATTAACAGCTATTCATACTGAGAAAATCACATTCACCACAAAGTATAGTTACTTCACATTGTTAAACTTGTGGTATTATGTCTATGTTTTCATCATTGCATACTGACATATTTACCAACAGTATTAAGAAATCACAGTGTGTCTTATGTTTGCATGTGAGTAGTTCCAGTAGCCTGAAACATTTGGCCTGTTCTTCAACATTCTCACCCCCGCAGGAGTGCACTTTTTTCAGCAACACCAGCAAAACCAGTCTGATAGTTTTAACAGCAGCTCCACCCAATATGGCGAATATGAGGCGCCTGTCTGAAGTGCACACCCCCGGTAAACACCACACTTATTAGCTACAATCTGTTGTTGTCCTCCACCCTGTCTCCACTGCTGTGACTGTTGTGAGAAGGCATCACTCCCATTGAACAAGTGTGCTTTGAAGACACACCCCAAGTCAAATACTTGTGAGAGATCCCAATGTGTGTCATATTTAAAGTATTTCAGCGCTTGTTTTGCTGCATTGCACTGTTATATATCTTCTTTTACTTCAGCCTGTCTGTCTGAAATTCTCTAGATTCCTCATGATGCCTTCGGCTCAGGTAAGCCCTCTTGTTCTTTCCTCACAGCAAAAAAAACACCCCATTTTTTCTGGCATGAAAAAAAAATATTAAATTTATTTATTATCAGACAAAGCAACTGTAAAATTATGACTTTTGACAAGTTAGACTGAAACTTCAGGTTCTCCTGACTAAAATGAGGTATGGCACTTGATGCTGCTAGAATGAGTTAGGTGAGAGTCAGGTGACCCCAAAATGGCTCTAGATCTAAGAGTTAATCCACAAAAGTTGCTTGTAACATTGATCAAAGTGAAAGTGAAACATGTACATTTGTTACATGTCAGAAAAAGACGCACCTGCACATTTTAAAAATACATGTAGCTGTGACATCATCTAATGATGCATGACTTGCACTTGTTTCCATTACTTGTTTTGAGTCAGCCATCATATTTTAAAATCCCCCTAAAAGCCCCTCTGTGCTCTGGCAAAATTTAATTGTCACACCTTTATTTTTAATGAGAATTAAAAAAAAAAAAGCTTAGGATTTTACAGTTATGGTTAGTTTCACTGAACCAGATATAAAGTATAGAAATACACTTTTTTTCTCTTGCAGATAGGTATGTAAATATAAAACGTGAATTTGTTTATAGAGGGTTATGTGCAGAACTATTAACCAGTGAATTCCTGGAGGCTCTGCTGGTTGCCAGACAACTGCTCCTGGCCAAAATAACCCAGTATAAATTTATCTAGATTATCTAAATTCAAGTTGTCCGTACATGTTTCTAAACATGGAGGTGGCTGAGCCGGTGACTAGCTGGTGACAGTGCCTAACTCCGTAAACTTACTTACAACAGTAACAGTGCTGACAGAGCTAACAGTGGTAACCAGGGGGGAACAGGACAGTGCAACCCTGTCTCACTCCGAAGTCGTCGAATACCGGTGCTTGGGCAGTGACTTCCAGTGTCAGACAAAGTCATCCATTTACGTCAGCATGGTTGCTGATATTGTGTATTGGCGCCCAGCAGCGTCAGGGGAAAGGCAGCGGGATAACAACTTGAGTTAAGGGGGCAAAAAGTCCTAGCGGTGTGGGTGGGAGGTGTGGTGGATGGGTCCAGTAACCACTGACTTTCACACGGGAGGCTGGCATTTGCTTGCCGTAAGATTGAAAAGCCAAACCACGTGCATGTGTTGAAGGAAAAAAAACATGTCAATTTGCGGTGCTGTACCAACCTAGTCTGTTTATTTTGAAAGAGACTATATGAAAACTGTACATTTCCTGTGAAAACGGAAGTGTATTTTGAAAAAAGACAATGCATGTAAAAGGCTAAAGTTGTTGACGTTCTGGCATCCCAGAACAACCGTCAACAACCAACGAAGCGACGTACCTCGTACATCATATGACGACGCGGAAAGTCCATGACCAAACGGATATGGGACGAGGTCGGAGTGAAAATGTGTTGGACAATGAGCGTTATGCCTGAACGCAGCCACCACCCTGACATCAGTAGTAGCCACTGTATAAGCACAGCGCAAAGCCGCAGCAACGGGTTTGCCAGTGGGATACAAACATGCACCAACCTGCATTTGCAGCCAGACCAGTTATCCACATCAACCCCCAGAGGGACTCAGGTTACAACATAAACAGAGGTAGCATGACTTCATTCACTGATCAGGATGCCATTACTTGTAGCTTAGGGGTGAGGGAAGCAACACAAGGCTAGATGGGGAAATGAGGAGTCAGGTAGTGCAGTTTAACCCTTTTATTGCCAGTCATGGGAGCATACAAAAAACACCAGGGAGAGCCCAGGCCAAAATAAAACAAAATAATCATAAATACAAACAAAACCACAGAGCTAGGTGACTGACTGGAAGAAGAAAAAGTACAGTCCTATAGCTAACTCCCTCTCCAAACATGAAAAAACAGGAGAAATGGAGGGTAACAAAAATGGCTGCTTTCCTCTACAGAGCCTCCTGGCAGTGAACTTTGAGTTTGAATCAAGATGGATGAAACTCAACAGGTGATAGAGGCCTCACAAAGAACAACAAGGCAGTAGTGAACAGCTCACTGTAGTTTGACAACGGTGTGTCTGACAACAACAAGATTGGCTTAACAAGTAACAGCACTTTAACACAGATTAATCCAACAACAGTCTTTGCCTTCTCAGGTTTACAAAGCGCTCTGGACTAGCAGCACAGAGAGGCTCACCAACACCCCAGCAAAGCAACACATGGCAGCACACAGAGAACCACAGATCAACTCCTCAGCCTTTATATACCCCAGGTGGTCTGATTGGCTACTGGTCCCTCGCCAATGGTGCAAGAGAGGGTAGGAGGAGCTAGAGTTGAGGCCTGAAGAGCAACACAGCAGGATTGTCAAACAAACAAGATATATCATGTTATTTAGTGGACTCTAGAGGTGCTGGTAGATGGATTTTGTTACTTTCAGACAGGGCCTGGCTAGCTGTTTCCCCCTGTTTCCAGTCTTTGTGCTAAGCTAAGCTAACTTACTGCTGGCTCCAACTTCTTATCACCCTACAGGCATAACAGTTGTATCAATCGTCTCATCTAACTCTCAGCAGAAAAAAGAATAAGTGCATTTTCCAAAATGCCAAACTATTCCTCTAAACGTCCAATCACAGCACCACCATAATACACACAGGTGTTACTTATTATACTAACAATGGCACCATAGTGCACAAGTGCATCAGTAAATCATGACAGCGTGACAGTGAGGCAACACGATCAATACCACGAGCCTATCACGGAGCAGTTACATGAAATCCAGCTGTCACTTTTATGATTTACACCCACAGGCCTATTTGTGGATCTGTCACAGCCTGACACAGGGTGGGAAGATGCCGCATGTGAACTTTTGTAACTTGTTTGGGAAAGTAAGTATTTTTTTGTTATTGCAGCCCTACCCTGCCATCATAACTTTATATTGAGTAATAGATGAGACGGTGCATTCACCAATCGAGAGTCTCATCCTGTAAAAACACACAGTCAGTGCCTAATGAGCCTTGACTCTTCTTTCACCACTTGAGTTTGGCAGCCATTTTGGTGGTTGACCTGGTTGATATCAAAATTCAAGTGAAACTCCAGAAGAGCTTTTGTGAACTTAGTAACATTTCAGTAGTTGACGAGGTTTCTGTTGGTGTGTGTTTGTGTGTATCTGTGTCTGCTTACAGTAAATGGTTTGCATAGATCCTCTTCTTCTGAAATGCTAAATTATCATAGAGAAGTGCCATTTCCCTCTTTTATTGGCTTCACGCACTCAAACAAAGACACACTCAGTGTACAGTCTGGATAAACATGAGCAGCAATTATCTGAACACCGTAAAGAGTCATTGTTTTAGTAACAGTAACAGCCAGTTCCCCTTTTCTTTGGGTTAATGACTAACAGTGAGACGCTGACATCACTTTCATTTCATCATTTCATTTCTTTGAAAGAGAAAATTGTTAAAAAAAAAAAAAAAAAAAAAAAAGACAGCATACTTAAAGCATCAGCAAATATATTTTTCTGAAAATAATTTTTCTAGAAACTGTTTTAAGAACAGTTGTTATGGCATCAAGTAGGCTAACATGTGAGGTCTGACACTGCACTGCATCTGTGGCTACAGCATGACATCTGTGTCTACGCAGACATGTGCGTGTTTCCTTTAATAGGTCAAGGTATGTACGCCACTGACAGGTTGACTGAGTAAGTCATACCAAGTAACAGATACTACTGAGTTGATAGAAGGTCACATGACTTCATAAAACTGTGTCAGTATGAAAGGGGGACGACCACAGAGCTGTGGTGTGTTGGCGTGTGTGTGTGCGTGGGTGTATTTGTTGTATGTGGGTTTGTGTGTGTTTATCACAGGTTGACTAATGACTGAGACTGTGTTTAGTGGAAAGATTAGAAATTATGATAAAGACTATGACGGTAAACCTGTTACTCTGTGTTTGTGTATTCCTGTAAGTCATTCGTTTTGATGGTCCTGAGAAGGAGATACTGATGCTGCAACATAGCTCGGAGATTTGAGTAAAATGTATGAGATAACTCATTATGTAGAAATAACTCACTGTATAGAAATAGCTGCAGCTGTAGGATTAGTAGAAGTGCTATAATTGTAGCAACAGAGTGATAATAATAGGCAGCAACACAAGTGACATTCAGAGTGTTACTCTCATAAAAGTACAAAAGTATTAGCATCAAAATGTACTTTAAGTTCAAAAGATAAAATAACTTATTAAGAACAATGATCCATTTCAGGATAATATACATCCATCCATCCATCCATTTTCATCCGCTTATCCAGGGCCACCCCAGACGTCCCTCTACCCAGCAATGCCTTCCAACTCCTCCTGGAGGACCCCAAGGTGTTCCCAGGCCAGATGAGATGTGTGACCCCTCCAGCGTGTTCTGGGTCTGCCCTGGGGCCTCCTACCAGTGGGATGAACCTGGAAAATCTCTAACAGGAGGCATCCTGATCAGATGCCCAAACCACCTCAACTGACCTTTTCCAAGCAAAGGAGCAGCGGCTCTACTCCGAGCTCCCTCTGGATGTCCGAGCTCCTTACCCTATCTCTAAGGCTGAGCCCAGCCACCCCACGGAGGAAACTCATTAAGCTGCTTGTATGTGCTATCTCATTCCTTTGAGAGCTCATGACCATAGGTGAGGGTTGGGACATAGATGGACCGGCTCTGCTCCCTTTTCACCACAAAGGTCTGGTGCAGCACTCACATCACTGCAGAAGCTGCACCAAACCACCAATCTTTCTTACACAATTACACTTAAATTACCTTAAAGCTGTACTTAAGTACAGCACTTGTGTAAATGCACTTAGTTACTCTCCACCACTGGTAGCAATAAAGGCAGTAGTTGTAGGAGTTATATCTAATGTAGTACTAGTAATCATTTAATGTGTTTACATGCACACAAATATGCCAGTTTTGAGACTTTCAGATGAATGGGGAAAAGAAAAGTGTAGAACAGTGGTCATTATTAAACATGTAACCCCTCATAGCAGTCCTACAAAACGGGTACAGATGACACAGTGAAATATTTCATATAAAAATGTTTCTAAAAATACATGGATAAAATCTTCTTTGCTGTGTCAGTTTACATAACTGCTCCAGAATCTGGAATTATATTTGATCAGCACTGCCAAGTTTGACACTTTGATCTTTCAGGTTGTGATGGACGGTGCTTGTTTACATAGAGCTGAGGTGGAGTCACGCTTATGAAACATTATCTTACCTAGATCTCCTGCTCTTCATAGGAAATGACTGAGATCTGTCATCTGTAAACACCTTCCCTATTGATACCGGCTCATCTGGGAGTGTTTGACGTGTGCTTTAGTGTGTGAATGGAGGGAAGCAGCGCTCTCAGGGTGTCATGGTGAAGACAGCAGGCGGCAAAGAGTGATGACAGCAGTAGAATTAAGTGTCTAGATAAGCTCGGGGCAATTTAACCTAATAAAAAAGCCATGTTTATTGTTTTGTGGTGAAGACTGAATTAAAGCCATTGTTAGTGAATAGTACCAACGCCTCACCATCCTTCATTCTGCAGAGTGGTCCAGGACTACTAGAAGCTAGATAGCAGCTGATAACGAGCCAAGCTAATTTAATGTTAATAAGCCAGCGTGTTTCCAACTACAGTTTGGAGCCGGTAAGCTGTAACTGAGAGAGGTAACATTGTGCATGATGGTTAGACGTTGTGGAAGTGTGGCACGCAGCTAGCTCATATAAATACTGTTAGCTCTGTAAGCATTGTTAAGGTTGTTAGCACTGCACTGCTAGCTGGCACCAAACTGGCTCAGCCACATCACCGTGTTTGATTTTGACATCAAAGGTGAGAATAGTGTGCAAGTTTAATGAAAGTTAAAAATAATTCAAGTATCCACCCCATGATTTGGATCCACTCCAGACTTTAACTGTTACACCCTTCCACCAAGTTTCATGAATAACAGGAAAGTAATTTTTCTATAATCTTGCAGGCAAACAGACAAATGCACAAACAGCCCCAGAAAACGTCACCTCCTCGGCAGACGGATGGCTATGAGGAAACCAGCACTAACTTCTGATAGTCAGTAGATATCTTGGAAAACTACACGACACACTGACCTGACACAAACAGTCTGGGGCAAATATTTTATCTTTTTTGTCTCTCTTAATTGGCACAAAGACAACTTAATATGAGTGGTGGCACAGAGCAGTCGTCTTGCAACAGACTCACAGGATCTCAGGTCACATCTGGTTTGACTCTTCTGCTGTAAATATCTCCACTCCCACAGGATGGCAGTTTTTAAAAGAAACTGTGTGCAAATTGCTTTCATTTCTTTGAGACGAACCTGACTGAACCCAGCGAAAAAAAAGCCAACATTTTAACAATGGTTTGGAATAAAGACAGCAAACTGTGGGTGTGATCACTCCCTCACACAGCAGAAGCACTTCTGCTCGGTTTCTTGTACCCGCATGGCCTCATTACACTGGATAGCTTGTGGAGGAATTCCAGATTAAATCCTGAGAGAGTGAGTCACTAAAAAAAAGAGCCAGATTGTGGGCTTGTGTGTTTGCATCCATGTGTATGCAGGACAGCGAACAATAAATTGTAAACCAAAATCTGAGTTTATCATGTTATCATTCAGACAAAGCAATGCAGAAGGAGAAGGGGTAAAATCAGGATCATGGTATCACTGTTTTAGATGAGTAGGACGTTGCATTGACGTCAGCAAAGGAATAAACAAAGGACCAGAAGGCTGCTTTACTGACCCATAAATGTGTTCCTGTCTCACTTTTTATTAAAGAGAAAATGTCTCAGAGTGTGTCAAAGCAGAACTACAAGGAGAAAGAAAGCCTGAAAACCACGGCTCTTTTTACACATACTGAAATATAATAAGTAAATAAGCGTTTTCATACACTATAGAGATAAGAGCAGGGCATAAACACTGTTTAAGACTTTTCAACAGCAGGAATACAGCACTTAGGTGGGTGGAAACACAGATGTGCACATGCGGGCGATGTGACACAAATGCCTTGTTTACTCTGATATCCATCTGCAGAAATTTGCTTTCTCTTGAGTTTCTGCTGAAGGATGGATGATTTCAAGAAAACCACTCCAAGGAACCTGAAATTCTGCTTTACCCTTCAGTCTTTCACTTTACAGGGACACAATGAATTCCCCCAAAACTACCTCAATGTCAACTCACCATTCCAGGGAAGTCTTTTCGAATAAACCCTCCAAAAGTCACTTCACTGTGAGTCATGTCCTCATTATCTAAAGTGTGAACTAACTCTGGTTTGTCCGGTAAGTTTGTGATTATCAGGAAGAAGACACTGGAGATATCAAGAAGCTATTGCAAAATCAACAATGCTGCACTGTCAGGAAATACATCACACCTTTTATAGTTGCTTTGAATAATGAATTATCATGTAGGTCTTCTGTGCATGTTTTGAGGGAATCAGGTTTTCGTATAGTTATGTGTTTATGTTTGTTTAATTCATTATTTCTATAACTTACTTTTTCTTTCTTTTACTTGCTCTTTTCCTTATTACCCTCTCATGTTAAGGTATCAAATATCTATTGTATAGGATAAATTGTAAATCCTAGGGTGGAGATTTTACCTGTAAGACTTTTGGGGTTTCAAACCTCTGTTGTTACTTTTGTTTTTATCCTTTGTGCTACTCAATTTAACTCAACCTGGTAAAATCGAATTTACAAGCCTGCCTAACACAGCTTAACAACTTAAAAATCTATTAATACTTAACTTTTCCAACGGCCCTTGAAAGCTGCATGAAGAATAAAGAGCCAATCAGAACTCGTAGAGGCTCTGACGCATCATCTGTTACTATGTAAAACAGCGGCTGGGTTGACCGCACCAGAGATTACTTTCGCTTTCGGGTTCCTAGAAAACGGAGCGTTTCCATACCAGCGAAGCGTCTGCGATGGCAACGGACCACAAACTGGAGACTAGCATAGGCAAATAGGCTGTTTACTGTGTATCGTCTCTGCGCGCGCAGACACATTTTTTGGCATGCAGTCACACATAAACACAAAGCATGGGTATGCACGCACACACACAACTTTTGAGGCAAAAAGAGAAAAGTCTTGTGAGTGTGTGTTGCATATGTGAAGGCCTATAATTGTCTGCAGATTTGTTTGTGGGTTTTTAGGATGATTCTTAAGTGTGTGCATGTGTGCGTGTGTGTTACTGTTTGTCAGATTGCATGCCTCTATTTGTGTGAGTCACGTGATAACCATCCATCTTCCAACTGTCAAATTAGTATGTGTTTGCATGTTCACACTGATTACAGGTCAGATAGCAGTGCTGTTGACAATAAAAAGTTCTCCTGACTCCGTCCATGTGTTCCGTCCTTGCTTCACTTCTTAAACAAGAGCCTCTTTTCCTAGAAAGAGGAGGAGCAGCAGGGAAGAACAACTCAACAGGATTCAAATTCTCATCTCAACAATCTGAAGACCTTTAATCTTTGGCACGGTCAGCTGCTTAGATTTCAGTTTCATTCTGACGACTTTTCTGATGCGGCCTCCTGGATTCAAGCCTTCATATTTCATAGTGATTATATACTGAACATGCAGCAACTAAGCCACTTTGAAACAGCGTACCTGCCTGGTAACCCTGCAGCTACTCCAGTTCATCCTCACTCTGTGTTTTTGAGTTTTGGCAAGAGCATGTGGGTGCTGACGTCTCAAACCAAATGTGAATATTGGCAGACTTCATCTCAGCAGACATCTTGACGCTGAGGGGATTATCAGCTGCTTGCACAGTAGCATCCCTATGCAGCAATTCATCAAATATATTTCAATTGAGGGGATGTTTTTTTTGCACACTGTTTGTCCTCTGCAGTGATTGGCTCATGGCAGTGGCATGTGTGTGTGGTTTATATCAGCAAGGCAGGAGGCCAAAGTTTGAAAGACTGGCCGAGCCAACAGAGGCAATGCCTGGTACAGTAGGAGCTGACTGTACAGATATACAGTACGACTTGGATCGTTGACATTATGGCTCACGGTCAGACATTAACCCGTGATTCATTGTTGCACTGCTGACCAGTGACAGCTGAGCCTGGACTCATTTTGAATGTGCTGAAGCTGACTACAGGCTTTTGCTTTTCACAAGAGGTGCAAAGGATGTGCAGACACATGACAGGAAGATCATGATAAATGCCTGCAGAGCCAAATATCTCCTTACACAGAAACACATGACACAATTAAGCAACATATTGTGGAGTGTCAGGAAACTTTTGCCACATCCAGGACGCACCAGATCCACATAACATATCATACCTACTCTGCTAAAAAAGGCAACAAACCAGAGCTTTTTAAAGCTAATTCACGGGGCCTAATATGGAAAGACTGGAGAGAATGGCAAACAGCTGAGAATGATGGACCCAAGAGTGTTGGAGGTGCTGGCAAACTGCAGGAGAGGACACTGGCTGAGTAGTGTAGGAATAGAACAGTTGGAAACTTGACCTACAAACAGGGAGTGCCCAGAGACTGTGCCTTAAAGGGATAGGTCACCCCAAAATCAAAAGATTTTTCCTCTAGAAACGTGCTAGCTCACCTAAAATGCATTTTTTTTATTTTGTGAACTGTCCCTTTAAATACACTTGATTTACTGAGAGCCTATCTTAATAACGTTCAGGCCAGGGCCGAAAGGATCAAATGATTATTGCTGTGATAAAGTTCCTTATAGTATGATAAACCTCTGAGGCATTTTCTAGCAACTGTAAGTCTTCAGATAAATGGATCTATGACTCACACTGGACTTCCTGGGATTTTTTCTTTATGAGGTCAAAGTTTTAAAAAATGTGATCAGTCATTATGAGTCTGAGGTGAAGTTTAAGTTCATACACACATGAACATGTAGTGAACAGTGTGTGCTGATAATGTTCAGGTTTCATTGTGCCGTGTGTTTTAGGAAGTGGTGAAACAAAAACTTTTTACATTTACTTAAATAAGAAGAATTTTAATTTCACTTTACTTGAGTATCTATTTTATTTTCACTTCCACAGCGCCACATTTCAGAGGGAAATATTGTACTTTTAACTCCACAACATTTATCTAACAGCTGTAGTTCATAGTTTGTTTTCAGATTAAGATTTTATCTGGAAGCAAAACCATGATATGGCAGAATTGCTAGCAGTTCCAACAAAAGTCTCCTCCTTTCTTCTTTTCTCGGACGGTTTCATTTTAATCTGTTAGCACTGATCTTTGTGAAGTGTTTTTGCAGTGAGGCTTATTTGCATATAAAGGTGCCAGTTGTTTGCATATTACCTTACTTTAATATGTGCAAATAGCACAGGAGCACCACGTCACTATTTGCTTGGCAGCACAGTTAGGGCTGCATTTCATGCTTTGTTGTTTCTTAAAGAAGAACACAGCTTCTGTTTGTTTTCTTTATTAGGCTGGAAAGGCGCACAATCTTTTTGTGAATTCGCCCCTCAGTTTGAGATTTTTCACTTTGTTTCAATATTTGAGACTGTCCTCCTCCAAAATACAGCCACATAGTTTTTTTTACGAGCAGAAATGACCACTTATAGTTATGACTTTTGTAAGGTGGCAACCTCATGTAGCCGTAGTGAATACAACGGTAGCAGAGGTGGAAGTTAGGCGAAGTAATAAACAGAGCAAGAAAGTCTTGTTTGAAAGGGTCAAACAAGCACTTACTTTCATCCAGGAGAGCAGCTAGTCAATGTAGAGTCACTTAAACAATGTGACATGGTATGTTGAAATATGCCACATTATTTTACGTAATTTCAAGCTAAACCATAGTGTTTTTTTCTAAACCTAAGGAGATCCATCCAGCTGACACTGGGCAAGAGGCAGGGTACACCCTGGACAGGTCGCCAGACTATCACAGGGCTGACACATAAGCCTCTTTTACACAGGAATTGCGCAAATTTGCAGGAAAGCCCAATCCCTCTTCTTTCCGCATTGGCAGTATAAAAACAAAATCGGGGAGGGCGGCAAATTGCCGCTTGCCTTCTTGTGTTTATACAGAATGCGCCTTTTTCGAGGCAATGGGGGGCGTGAGCTAGTAACAAAACGTGCAGCTCAGCATGTGACGTAAACAGTGACGTACCGAGGAAAGCCGCGGCTGGTCAGTCCTTCGGTGATTCTCTCGTACATCGACCCGTCCTTCACGTTCCCGTCATCCGACGGTTAATAGCCTCCTCATTAGCGAGGGCAAGGAGGGCGCGCAATTCTTTATCTCCCCAGTTGCTCATCTTCTGCTTTGCCTCTCCTTAGTGCTGCTAGATACTCATTCCTGCTATCAGCTGTTTCCTGGTTTGAAGTCCACGCCAGTGGGTCGAACATGCGACGTCATCAACAGCCCCTCCCACAAGTCATCAACAGACCCTCCCGAGGCGGCTTTCCGCCAAAACCGTTTAGACCAAAACCGTTCCGCCGATATGACTACCCTACGAGGCGGAAAATTGGGCGCCTCAGATCAACTCGCCAATCCGGCTCTGTGTGTCTAAACGCTCGCAGCTGGACGGCAAATCGGCCGAACATTCACGGAAAATCTGGCAGTGTAAAAGGGGCTATAAAGACAGACAACCATTCACACTCACATTCACACCTACGGACAATTTAGAGTCACCAATTAACCTGCATGTCTTTGGACTGTGGGAGGAAGCTGGAGTACCCAGAGAAAACCCACACTGACACGAGGAGACCATGAAAACTTCACACAGAGGAGCCGAGATCAGCCAGGAACTCTCTCGCTGTGAGATGACAGTGCTAACCACTACCCCACCGTGCTGCCACCTAAGGAGAGGTGTTGCCTTAACCTAACACGTACTTTGGGTTCAACCGCAACTCTTTTATAAGGTTACCCACCCTGTTGAAACATCCTGACACATCAAGCTGACAGTGGGCCGTTGGTGAGCGACTGTTGCCCTAGTCGTTGCGGTGTGTCCTGCACCACTAGCCCTCGTCCGCCCTTGTCAGCTTTTGTTGCAGAAATGTTTTGTGATGGTTTGTCATTGTTCACTGGTGCATGGTAAATATGCTTTGTTCTGTCAACACTGGATTGTGTTGTAAATGTGCTAACTTCATCAAGACGGTCTTCCGGTTGTCCTTTCTGAATGAGGATTACAGTCTATTGCCTACTGCTGGTGTGGAGGGTTATTTCCGCACACGTGGGCGCAGAACATTTGTGCTGGTTGACCGTCGGCTGTAGTCTTTGTGGTGTGTTTTAATGTGCAACTTTTTGGCAAAGACGCAGGTGACGTGAGGAGACACAACAGTCAGCTTATGTCACTAACTGTTCTTTAGATGGTAAATAGACTGCGCTTGTATGGCGCCTTTCTACTCTTCTGACCACTCAAAGGTCAGATTAGTGACAGCAATTAGTGGACGACCTGCTCTACCCCCTGAGCCACTGCCGCCCACAGCTGGGTTGGTTTGGGCTTTAAACTGGAACTGGAGCTATTCTGTCTTACTCCGCTAAATTAAGAAAAGTTCTGTTGGTCCTTGTCGCAGTATCTACCTTTCTTTGCCAGTAAAAGCTGTTTCACAAGTCAGAGGTGTAGTACTCAAAACACCGCCATATTGTGGATAACGATGTGACTCTGATTGCAACCAGAAAAGTTCATTTTGGACCTCGGCAGCGAACAGATGGATTTTTCTGGCACAATGTGGGCAGCACTTTAATGGGAATTAACCTCTTCCTCAGAGTTCCTCAGAAGACATTTCATCAGAGGCTTCGTGTTGTGATGTGAGAGCTCCTATTCAGAATTTTTTTTCACAACAGCTGTCAGACTGGTTCCTCAGAGCCACTCTGGCTTTTCAAGTAAACCTGTTGATTCACTTGCTGAGATTGCATTACTGTTAACTGTTTCACTTGCTGAATGAGGTCCGTATATCAACAAAAGGGCGATGACGGATGCTGGGAGATGCTGTGATGGTTGATATTCAAAAAAGCTTGAGTGAGCTAATGGTCAGGAAGATGTCGTGATTTTATGATTCCAGAGCGGCAGGCCTGAGAGTGTCCTTCTGTGCTGGTCTGCTGCCCATTTTTGGAAAGTCAAAGAAAAAACCATGGCATTGTTCTGTCAGAAAGAAAGAAGTAAAAATAGAAAGTTACTGAAATATGACTGAGGGTCAAGCAGCAAATTAAATAATCAAGAGCACAATGACAAATTTCAGAACTTGAACTAAATTTGGCCTTGTAAATATCTTCTTGCTATTCTGGAGAAAGAACTGTCTGTAAAATAAATCACTGACTGTGGAAGAAAGGCAAAGCAACTGCTTTCAATAGATAATCTGTGGAAGCTTGTTACATAACAATTCTGACATTAAAATAAAAATCAGATTGAAAGAGTTCATGATTCAAGCAGACGTTTTCCCATCAACATTTTATTGTGCATTTTTGTGGCCTGAGGACACAGACCTGTTTAACATCAGACAGCACTGGAAACTATCAAGAGGTTTTATTGGCTAAAGTAAAATGTAAAAATGCTGCAGGTCTTCCCATAAGTCTCAGATATTCATGGAAGACATTGTACTTTCACATTCAGCAGCATTACCTCTGGCACATAGGTCATTTCATGTAATCTAGATAACACAGCAGATATGGTAAAGTTGTCTGTATTTCCCATTGTGTGAATCAGAAAGTAATAAGTCCCCAGTGTCCCCTTATTATAAACACTTAAGATTTACTGAAATGCAGTGTCTCATTTCAGTGCAGCTCCACTTCCACTTTCACCCCAAATGAATTGTGTTGTGACAGATGAATACAGGAACTTCTGGATCAAATTTAGTGGAGCTGCAAAGGCCTGCTGGTTCTTGTCTTCACTCTGATTAACTCTTACATACAGTAACATTCAGAGAAGAGATAAAGAATCCAGTGCAATCTGGCTGAGTTGGTATTAAAGGGACAGTTCACCTTAAAATGAAAAATACATACATTTCCCTCCTACTTGTAGTGCTGAGTGTTCGGCTGTAGAGATATCTGCCTTCCATTACAATGGAACCGGATGGCACTCGGCTTGTGGTGCTCACAGTGCTAAAAACACACATTTGAAAAACTCAACAGAAATGTCTCTTTTCAGAAATCATGACACAGCCACTCCAGGAAATCCACAGACCTTGTTGTCAGCAGTTTCATGTGGGCGCTGTTTTCTTTCCACCGAAGTACACCCACCAACCGTATCACCATGCAGAGGGAAGCTACTACTAGCTCACCTAGCACCACTGAGCTAGCTAATGTTGCAGCTCAGCTGAGGTGGATGCCATTGATGTTAAAATCTCACTCTTTCATGAGCACGAGCCTCTCGTCCATGGGTAGAACACACTTTCCTCTGCGCAGTGATACAGTTGGCGGGTGTAGTTTGGCCGACAGAAAATAGTTCCTACATTAAAGTGCTCACAACAAAGTCTGTGGATTATCTTGAGTAACCAGGTCATGATTTCTGGAAAGAGACATTGCTGTTGAGTTTTTCAGATGTATTTTTTGGTGCTTTGAGCACCACAAGCTGAGTGCCATCTAGTTCCATTATATTGGAGAGAAGGCAGATATCTCTACAGCTGATATCTCCAACACTCTGCAACTCACACCAAAACAATCTAGACTGACAAATAACAATACAGGTACAGGTATTTCATTTTGGAGTGACTGTCCCTTTAAGGTGTTTTGGCTGCAGGTCAAGCAGTTGCCTAAGAGGCTGGGAAATGCCAAAATGAGTAATTATTAACTAGCTCATGGTGGTTGGCAACATTTATAATAGGGAAGAAGCTGAAAAAGATTCACTTACAGGCAAGAGTAAAAACAGCATTGCCATTTCCTCAAAACTTGTAGTCTTGTTTATAACACATCATACATATTTTTTAAAGTCATTAATGGGATTAATTGTTTCTGTTTTTTTGGCTGTAGCTAATTTGTGCTTCTCTTCTCTTCCTTTACCACCTTTGTTTCATGCCTTCTTGTAAAGCCATTCATAAACCAATAACAAGTTTGTGATAAGCCATACAAAATGAAACTACACACACACACACACGCACACACACACACACACACACACACACACACACACACACACACACACACACACACACACACACACACACACACACACACACACACACACACACACACTCACATCTTAGACAGCCCCTTTAAAGATTATATAGTTGTTGGTTTAGTGGACAGGGGCACACCAGGACACACTGCTGCAGCACAAAGCTTGACAGCCCTCACAGCAGGTTCACAGCAGACACTGTATGTGTGCTCTGTAATGTTTACAAGAAGATAACACTGAGAATATACTGTAACCGCCATTCAACTCTTATCTTTAAGCAGAAGAGTAATAACCAGCAATCCTTATCTGAATTTACAGTGTGTAAAAATGAAAGCACCGCAAACCGAAAGCTGGGCCCATAAGACAACAATTAAAGGTACATTTTTCCTCATTTTTAGATTGTCGTCATATTGAAAGTACATTCTGCTATGGAGCAAGGCCTGATGACGGCATGTGGGGGGTGGGGTGGGGGGGGGGGGCTGCACTTACAGTAACACTCGTGATGATTATCTGCAAGACAATTAACAATAAATTCAAATAAAGACAATGTCAATGAGACAGCATGGAAAACAATACAACAATACAAAAATGGGGGCTGAAAGTAGACACACACTAATTTCCCATCAACAAGTCTCTTAGTCACTTCAGGCAATTGTGCAAATGTTAGCCACAGCCAAACAACCTGGACAACAAATAAACTTTAAGCTTTCATAAAACACACTTCCTAGATTTCTGTTTGTGGATGGGTGGGGTGAGACAGGGTGTCGCTTTGACCAGAACACCTCAGGGATGTGCAAGTTTTCATTTACCTGACACAAAGCCCTGCTGAGGACACACCCACACAGACACACAGGTCCTGTTCATCATCTCATATCTGTCTTTGCTGGTGTCACAAAACTAAACGAAACACAACGTGATCTCGTGTGAGTTGAGAAGCAGGTCTACAACACATCGGAAAATTTAAACTTAAATGGTTACCAGTATCTCTGCAGATCCCATCAGTTAAAAGTGAATAACAAAAGCACAAAAGCATCAGCGTGCTCCTGCAGAAACATGAGTGCATGTGCCGTGACATGTTGTTTTATCTGATAATGTTCAGCACTGAAAATCAGCAGTCGTGTTTTAGCATCTTGTACCGAACTTGCAAACTCATGAAGTGCAGACAAGCTCCAGCACAGCTCACATGGTTTAACCCAGAAGCTCCTGCAGGACTAGAAGAGACAACAAAAATGTATTTTCCTTACTTAACATTTTTCTTCCATCTGTCATCTATCAGTGAGCCCTCCCTCACTGCACACTCTCACACAAAAGAAAAAAGAAACTTAAGAAAAACAACAACCTCTTTAGTAACTAAAGGGGATACAACAGCGTCCACTTTTATTTCTCCATATCAATGCATGAGTTGGATGTACACTGAGCTGCTGCATTCATTCATGCACACACACACACACACACACACACACACACACACACACACTACTCTACAAGGATCTGTAATCAGACACAACAAGCACTCTGTTAAGCTGGCTGTGTTTCAGTCTCTGGCTTCTCTCCCTGTTTCACAGAAATGAAACTCATGGAGTTTGCACACACGTGCAAATACGTGTAAACACTGAGTGCATAACACTATGCACGCAAGACACATGCACGCATAGGCACACTGTTACAAACTAACAAAGTATACAGTGAGAAACAATAGCGATGAAGAAAACGCCTGCAACGCACATAAGAAATACTAACACACACACACATGCAGAGACAGCAGAGGCAGACATCCAGTGTTGCTGTGTGTTAGTGTGTGTTTCTGATTAAGCGAGCAATGATAGAGCAGTAGCCTCCCTCTCTGTGCCCGTCTCTCTCTTAACTTGAACAAAATCAGGCTGCAAAGATGTACGATGTACTACATGTATTCTGCAAGCTCCGACTATGCTTTGTGCACATAACATTCAATGCCCTAGTCAAAAGTATAAATAGATTAGATTAGATTTCCAGTATCTGAGAATATTCTCGAAGACGCCCTCAAAATACACATGGATACAGTGTGTGAACCATTTGTCTATTAAAAGCAGATAAAATATGAGTCTTTAATGACAGATACATTATGATATCCTGCCGCCAAGGTGAAAGGAAGTATGTTAAAAAAGAACAACAAAGTTGTTCCACAATAAGATATGAGACCGATTCTTAGAAGTAACTGATAATATATTGCTTTTTAAAAGTTGTTTGGAGGTCAAAGGGCACCACTGAGAAAGAACTCCAACAATTTATCATTGCACTCACATAAGACTGGATGGAAAACAAGTAGCAAAGCAGTGCGGCAGAACCAGAGATATCAACCGCGTCCGAAATCGCATGCTATGCACTACATACCCAATACTCAACATACTCATATACATCTTTTTGGGCACACTGAGCTGTAATTACCACATGAAAGCCTCCTTGCAAGTTTGAGACATGTAACCATGGTAACCCATGCCAACCTCAGCTCTAATGGACATTTTAAGAATGACTGAAAAAAATAAATCACGCCTGGCAAAGTGAAATCTATACTTACACTTAAATGTAATCATTATTGACATTGCGGAGCTGTCTTGGCAGCTGTCTGCCATTGCCTGTTAGGAATGTTTTTGTCTACTGCATTGCATTGTGGGAAATTTATGCAGGTGTAGTGTTCAATGTTTGCTAGTGGTGGGCGATACGCCACTAAGTATTACAGGGTCAGAACGATACGATACGATATGATACGGTACGATTCGATTTGATACAATTGATACGATGCTGTACTTTTCATGATTCAAAGTGGCAAATTTTTGCATGTAGGTGAAAGTGGTGTGTCATGATTTATGAGGTGAATAATTACGATGCTTAAGTAACAGCTAATGATGACCAATAAGAGTTTGAAAAGGTAGCATTAATCAATACCGAGGATCTAATTTGACTGAAATATTAATCTCACTAGGCTGCTGTAGACCTGAATAGCTCTTGTCCGAGCCTCTCTGAACACTTTGCCAGTGAACTCTGTCTCTGTTTTAGAGATCTGGATGCTGAGACTTTTTCCTCCTCCACCCTTCTTTTCGTTGGCAGTTCCAAGTTTTCTTTCTCATGTTTATTCGCTCTTTCAATGAGCCATCACTGCTGTTATGTGTTGGATTAAAGTAGTGAGGCTTGAACATACTTTCTGCATTGAATCTCTGCAGACAGTCTGCAGTCACACAGATGCACGCAATTTTTGTCATAGTACTATTGGGAGTCAGGTGTCAGCTTGCAGCATTGAGGGAGGGCTGGGAGGTGAGCTTACCCTCCTCCTCCTGCCAAATTCGGGTGAAAATGAAACTCAGAGAAAGCTGCTGGGTCTGAAGTATGTTGTTTGAGTGCAGACAACACAAAAGCATTGGAGAAGTAAAGATTAAATGCACTAGATGTGTTCTTGATGTAAAAGAGAGAAACTAATTCCTGTTTTGTTTTTGATCCTTTTGATGCCAAGATCAATCTAAAAATGACAATGTAGTATCAAGAAAGTTGATATTTTGGTATCGATCTGCCCACCCTTAATGTTTGCACACTGTAATACTTGACCGAGAAAAGTATGCAAGTCATACAATTAGCTCTTCCAAAGTCCCACCACTTTTTGCTCTGTGCTCCAATAACAGCTTGGAACACCAACTTTCCCCTTCCTTGTTATATTTATATATGCTATGCGCTACCTTAAAAATGTTAAAAAGAAAACTAATTTTTAAAATGTCGATAAAAGGAGACATGGAGACATTACAGTGTATATAGTCACGTCTTAAGTTAGCTAATGTTAGCAAAACACTAGCATCAGCTTGATGTGTCAGGGCCTTACGGCTACATGCTGCCCCAAAGTAACTAATGCAACTTTGTACAGTAAAGAGAGAAAAACGTTAGGTCAGCACCATAGTCTGCATTCAGTAATAAATACACAGAGTACTTTACTGATCCCCAGAGGGTAAAAAGGAGACACAATGTTGACTTGTGAGCTGTGTCTCAATTCAGGGGCTGCAGCCTTCGAAGGCTGCATCTGAAGACTGATTGCGTCACATGAGCGCAACCAAGGCTAACTCATTTCGAAGGCTCCTTCAAATGTAGCCAAGAAATGCAGCCTTCTTCCTCAGAATTAAGAGGATGCAACAGCTGAATCCTTCATGGCCCAACCTATCCCAAGATGCATTGCGCACCAGTGTTGTTAACATTACTATTAGCTAAAAGCACTCAGCTCAAACAATCTTAATTTACTAAGTTTACCTAAAAACAGTCCTCCATCAGCCTGAAATATATCAAATGGTGGTGTCTCCGAATCTTCTCAAGTATTACAAATCTCTGGGAACATGATTTACGGCTAAATAACTTACTATCTCACTCCGTGTTTCGTCAAGCGCAGCTGGTTGCTAGGTAAAAGGAACACCAATGGGTCGGGGCGAGAACAACTGATGCAATCAGGAAATCCTGAAGGTTGCAGCCCCCGAATTGAGACACAGCTATTGTCTTGTCAACCTCGGTCCCTTCTTCTCCCTATTTTGAAGAGACCACAAGCCTCTATTTGCATAATTTTGCCTTGTTCATAACGTTAACATTGTGGATATATCCTTCCATCACATACTGTAGACCTTACTTACTGCTACTTGAAGCTACATTGCCCGATAGCCAGAAACCAAACATTGCAGCATGAGACGAACTGGAACTGGCAACACTATGTTTCTTTTTGTCAAGCTTGTCTGACTAAGCAACAGTAACTAAGGGGGCGGGGCTTAGAATAAGTCAGTTGGTATCATACTAAGGTTTCGGACATACTAAAAAAAAAAATTGCACATGCTGTTTTAGCATACTAAATACTGTGTTATGCTGGTAGCGGCTAACATTATCTAGGCCGCTAGCCTCAAGCAAAGATGACAAGCAGGCCACAGCAGGCTACTTTGTTCATTTTCTAACCTTTTGTCTTCAGCCCCAACTCATGTGCCATCGCCCTAGGCAATCTGACAACTTGCTTTGAAGTTACCAAAGACCTCATGCAACTTTTTTCCACAGTACTCCCCAAGACCTGCTAGCAGACTTTGATGCATAAGATCCATCGAGTTCCCCTTTAAGAAACTGACAGACTAGATTGTATATAGGGACACAAAACAGATTGCAGGTCTGTTTCCTGCTGGGCCTTAATGACAGAGGAGCAAACACATTTACCTGATGAAGAAGATAAGTGGTGCGAGACTGATACACAGCCCCAGGGTTGTATCTTAGTGCTACAGAGTGGATATGATTTACTCTACTAGATACACATAGCAGATCCTGCAGGCTAATCTGAGTACTAGTTGAGTCACACTAGTCCTGATAAAATGAAACCAACCATGCCACAGACACTATGACCTCATTAACAGCTTTTCTTAGCTATCATCTGTCTGCCTGCCCGCCTGCCTGTCTGTCTCTGCCTCTTTAAGCCATGCCAGCTGACCCTGAGCCTTTCCTTAACTTTCTGTTTCCCCGCCTCGCTCTCTAGTAACCTGACTAGACCACCCAGGGCTTACCTCATCTGCTCTCTCGAAAAACATGTTTGTATTTACTTGCACTATCATGCCCACATTAGTGTGTATGCTGTGTGTATTTTTGTGCACTTATATTTAGATTAATTTGCAATAGCCTCCCTGTGTGCACGTTACACAGCCACATGCCCAGCACATGAATCATTTGGCACGAAACACACAAGGTAATTTACAATTGTTTGCAAAAACCTAGCACAGTGCACACACACACACACACACACACACACACACACACACACACACACACACACACACAGGAGCAGACAAAAGCTCTCTGAATAAAGTTAAAGTGAGATTAAAAACATGTCTAACTTCAAGTAAGTGTTCTGTATGTTTGCTGTCATTTTGGTACAAAGTCATTCTAACTGAAATAATTAGAGATCATAAAAATAGGCAGGAGTTTATGACAGCAAAGTGACTTGACTTTATGTGAAACAGTTGGCACTTACTCAGAAACTACACACCTCTAAGTCTCGGTCATGTTATAACATTCAACCGCAGCGAAAGAGGACTGTGAGCTATTCTTCAGTGTGTCACACAGGAAAAAATAGGATCCACAGTGGAAGTGACTTGACTTAGCCCAATGCTGGAAGTCAAAATAATGAAATGACTGTCAAGATGTCACAATGTGAGCATTTCTGAGATGAATCATCCCAAATGTGAGGGCCTCGTGAAACCTTTTCTGCAGAAGAGCCTGCAATTAACAACAAATGAAGAAGTGCAGCCGAGACAATGATTTGGCTCCCCACGCGGCTCCAGTCAACTGTTCACTACTGCTTTTTTTTAAATAAAGATCTATATTTTCCTTCTCATGTGAAATGATATGACACACTGGGGGGCACATATATATTGAATAGGGGGGTTTGGGGGTCCTGTTGAGGGAGACGTGTCCTCTGTGTCTCCCACAATATGGGTGGATTAGGAGACAACAGGCCTCTGGGGACAGACATGCCCACAGAGGAGCAAGACACACAGGCTTTAGAGTTGTTTAGCCTGTTTTTGTTGTTGTTTTGCATCTCTCTGTAGTTTTTTACCTCTTTGTAGAATTTGTGTCTGTGGTTGTTTTGCTCCTTTTGGTAGTTGTTGTGAGACTCTTTGTGTCTTTGCAGCTGTTTTGCATCCCTTTGTTGACATTTTGAATCTCTTAGTAGTCTTTCTGTCTTTCTTTATAGTTGTTTTATGATTCTTTGTGGTCATTTTGTGTCTCTTTGTAGTTGTTTTGCCCTTTTCCATAGTTGTTGTGGGTCTCTGTGCATCTTTGCAGCTGTTTTGCATCCCTTTGTTGACATTTTGAATCTCTTGGTAGTCTTTTTGTGCTTCTTTGTAGTTGTTTTATGATTCTTTGTGGTCATTTTGTGTCTCTTTGTAGTTGTTTTGCCCCTTACCATAGTTCCTGTGAGTCTCTGTGTCTTTGCAGGGGCTGACACTTTGGACCCCCTGTGCCTGTGCCCATGAAATCTATGCCTATGATTACATAAGAGCTTTCTGACTGCAGAGATCATTGTCAGGCCTTACCTTGTGGGCCAAGGTTCTTGAAACATGCACCCAATGGGCCCGATTTTATCGGGAATTTATGCAAAATCTGCGTGAAGTTTCGACTGAGACTAAAGCAAAAACCAGACATGAAAGACATTTAACTTGATAGGTCACTTGATAGTGCAGACTGCTTCAGGCTGGGCCATCCCACATGATAAACTGAGCATATCCTGTGATCTTTTGAAATGACTGCTGTTTTGACGTAGGAGTGTTTAATTATACATATCTATATTAGAACCATATATCTGGAATGAATCAATTATTATTGGTCATGACAAAACCGCAGACAGAGGGAGGCAGGGAGAGATCACATTAAAACCTTTGTACAACACCACCAAACACAGCCAGACCATGTGGAATGAACTCTGCCCTTACTCGAATCTGTCACCTGTCTTTCTGTAAACGTCCTACTGTCATGTGGCTTTGCGGTTTATTCGAAATTCTCCAAATAATAACTGCGTTTAAATGAACTGAAAGAGCGCAGGGGCAGCCTGAGCTCAGTTTCACTTTCGCTTCTCAGAAACTGGCTGGCTGCCGCTAAAGTGAAGCGGCAGTTGAGAAGCAGAGAAACCGAGGAGGGGCCAAACGAGCTGTATAAAAGACAAGAGAAGTGTTTACCACGGCAGCACAAACACACACCAGAGCACGATCCGACAGCTGGAAATCACAGCCAGCAGGTCGACAGACGTTTCTCCCGAGCTGTCAAATGCAGCGTTGCCCTCCACACTGCGCTGCGTCACGGATTACCTGCAGGATATTTACCGATCCCAGCGCAGCGCTTGGATTTTGGGGATTACACACAAAGGGATCTTTAAACAGCTGCTGTTGTTAGAACAAAACGGTAAGAGTTTTTAAACTGGAGTTATGCTGTGCTGCTTTTTTTTGGAGGTCAAAAATGATATGCAACAATCATGGCTGCTTTTTCCAGGGCCGTGTGCAGTGGGAAAATAATGGATGAAAGTGTTGTGGACTTTTTTTGGGCAAAAAGCACGGTTGAGTTTCATTGTTCCTCCTGTTTGAATCAAACTGTCCAGATGTTAACAGCAGCTTGAAGTTGAAACTATATAAGGAGATGCTGTGAATGAAATTGGCACACACTTTAAATAAAAATATAAAAATAATTGAACTTGTATCCATGGCTTGAACATGTGTTTGTGATCACCTGGCAGTGACAGTTAAAACCCCCCAAATTACAACACAGGTCATCACCTGTTAATCATTACCTTTTCCTGGAATCTGGAGCTACTTTTCATTAACTAGAGGCACAAGTTTTAGGTAATTCACGTTGAAGAATACAGAGGGGAGCTGAATCACTCACGGGACAGGCTTGTTGAAATGTGATATGTGCTGTGGGCACTGAGGTGTGCTCAGCTGATGAGTATCTACAGATGCTCTTCTCCTCATCCAGCCAGTCCAGGCTCCAGCAAACTATTATTGTTCTTAAAAACTCATGTAAAACAAAAAAAAAAAGTTTTTTATTTGTTTGGTAATTGTCTTGGAAAAAGTTCTCAACCTGGTATTTCAGTCATTAAGGCAGAAGTGATGAAGAAAAAAATGTCATTACAAGCCCTGTAAACTTTGTGTGTTCGCACGCGTATGAGTGTGCAGGCAGTGTACAGTAATCTGACTGCGGCTGACATCAGAGCTGACTGTATTTTGGCCCTAACCGCAGATTCCACTCATATCAAACACAGTACAGCTCCATGGAAAGTTGAATGACTTTCTAACCTACCCTCAGAGGCAGTCACAGAGTTGTGCACGCCCACCCACACTTTAAATCTCTCTCCTTATAGAGCGTCATGGCCCTATATGGTCATGGCCTAAAGGTTGTGTTGTTATTGTGAGTGATGGGGTTTACCGCCCCTGTCTGGATGGTTCTGTAAAGACACTTTAACGCCTAGTATGTCATTTGTTTACACAGATGATAACCTTCTTTCTTGTCTTGTCTCTTGCAGGATGTCAGTGTGGTGGTTAGAGATGGGAGAGGGTCTGGGGCCTCTCTCCCCTGTAGGATGGTAGCCGACAGCACTGTGGAAGGCCATGACAAGACCCAGCTGTCAAGCTCGTCGTCATCATCCTCATCATCATCATCATCATCATCATCATCATCTTCCTTGTCCTCATCATCATCATCACTGGCTAGGCACGAGGTCGCTCTCAGCCCTCGCCGCACAGAGTCGGAGCAGCTTCAGCGTCGCGCCGCTCCAGCTCCAAACCCAAGGTCGGCGTCAGTCCCTGCGTATCTGACCCACTTCCCCACCTTCGCCTCCAAGGAGGACTGCAAGATCATCACAGACACAGCGGCCAAGCTCGAGCGCAGCGGCTTCTACTGGGGGCCCCTGGGAGTGGAGGACGCCCATCGCATGCTGCGGGACGCCCCGCTGGGCAGCTTCCTCATCCGGGACAGCCGTCAGAAAGACGTCTTCTTCACGCTGTCCTACCACGGCAAAAGCGGGCCGGTCAGCGTGCGCATCGACTACAAGCGGCAAAAGTTCTCACTGGCGGGCAACGAGCGCTCCTTCCCGACGCTCTTTGCCCTCTTGGAGCATTACACCAGCTCTCCCAAGAAGAGCCTGAGCATCCCGTACAGGAAATGGGAGCCAACGCTGCAGGAGCTGTGCAGGAAGCGCATCATGGGGCTATGTGGCGGAGAAAGCCGGGTGCCAGAGCTGCCAGTCACCCATGTTGTGCAAGACTTTCTGTTGGAATTCCCTTACAAACTATGACTAGCTTGCCATTTAAAGTTTTGATAGTATTATTTTTAGTTTCAAGAAGGCAGTTTTTACCAAGTGACAGTAAGCAGGAGTGTTTGGTAAAGCCTGCCCGTCATGTGTTGGAGGTTAAGACTGCATCGCCATGGCTTCGCATGGCATCTCCCTGTTACTACAAAAAGTTTCATAAGAGACATTATCGCCACAGTCAACAACAGGGGGTCTCCAGTTGGACAGGGCATGACATTTCAACATACATTACCTCCAGAGACTCAACTTTCACACGCACAGAGCGCCTTCTGGTCTTGAGGAAGCATGAAAACTTGGAAAATGCTGCATTAAGAGAAATCTACAGACACAGTGGGGCTATTACAGAGGGAAAAGTACTGATGGGGATCATCTGAAGTTGCCAGTTTGTGGCAACTAGAATCCCAAAAGTATGTAAAAGCAGATTGTGGAAGGACTTTAAGAGCATCAACAGAGTGGACTTGTTGGAGGTTACGGCCGAAACCATTACAGGCTGTGGTACTAGTAGGATTTAATTGTGTAGCAGACTTTAATACTCTAATGTTGAATGTTTACAACGCACATGAATGTCTGCCAGCACTGATGGCTCAAATACCACTTGATGTCTTTCTAAAATCTGCTTGCACCATGCAGATGAGATACTGCAGAGGACATCAGCTGGTATTGGAGTCACGAGGTCTGGTGTTAAGTTGTACTGTATGTAGAGGCATCACGCCTCTTATTCAACCATCTCTGCCAGGCAGATAATAAGTTTGTCTTTACTGAATTAAATATATAATAATATTTTTATATTTTTTACTTTCTATGATATGAAATAAAACACATTTCAACTAACCTTGCTGGATTTTTAGTCACTCTTTGACTGTGGTATTTTTCTTCCCCAAATCATTTCATGTGCAAGGTGAGGTGGAAGTTAGCAGGGGCGGAGACACAGACACACACCTTGCCCACACTATGTCACATACTTTGTCCACACTATGTCACAGACAAAAGGACAGACAGACAGACAGACAGAGAGACAGGAAGCGTGACACGGCTACGTACAGTATCGTCACCACAATGAGTCATCTGTGTAGGGTAAAGTGACAGGTGGGTGGGGTTACATTGGTAGTAAATGGACTATTACGCTTAGACACACACTCACTTACCAGAAACAGGGGCAGAGGTGACACATAATGAGGAGAGTGATTGTGTGTATGTGTGTGTGTTGCACTTTTAACTTAATGAGGACCCAGCGCATAAAATTTCCTCAGGAGGAAGTGGGAAATTTTCAGGGGGTTAGTGGTTAGATCAAGGTCAGGTTAGAGCTACGTTTGGCCTTTGATTTTAGAGTTATGATAAATGTTCTGTGTGTAGCACACACTCAGTACAGCTGTAAAGCAGCAGAACGGAATAAAAGTAATGTTAGAAAGCAGGTGAAAGGTCAAAAAGATGTCACAAGACTTTATTCATACTGATAACGAAGGCCTGTCAAGAGAAGCAAAAGATGACTTTGAATTTTAAACAAAGGACTTCTATTGTTTGCTATCCACTGACTGAAATATCACCATCCTTAATGGGTGTGGTAACACTGAACCAGGTGGCTATACCTGGTTTGAATGTGTGACTCACAGGAGTGAGTACACTACAGTGTATGGGTACCTACACATCCAAGCTTCTCTGAAGTCTAGTTCTTTAGAAATAAAGTTGTAGTCAGTTTGGGTGGGGAACAGCATGTGAAACACTCCAGGGACAGTGATTAAACAGGAACCTTACATACCTTTTAGACATTATGACACATGGCTGTTGCATTCATCCAAACTGTTGTAGAGTTGCAGCAGAATTGATGATACTTTCTCCCTGTCTGAACCACAGCGTCTAACTAAGTCAAGGTGACACTGATTGTTGAATGTAGCTAAAATGTGGAGTATCTGGGTTGTGAAAGTTTTATCAGCCAGACAACAATGATGAGGCTTCTCAGCATCCTTCAGTCTGCCAGGTGTCCCTCCCCTCTCCGGTCTGTCCAATGGTTTTATTTTCTTACTGAGAGTTATGAGATGTGGGATTGAGAGGGATATCCATCCTCTCATAAGTCTCAAACCAGCAGAGAGTCCAAGTTACCGCACCCTGTCAAGAAATGTTGGCGAGTCTGGCGCATTACCCCCCCACAAAACTGTTCTTGCTTTTACTTCCTTTATTTTAAGGAATAAACCAACCATAGCAGATTAATTGGTGAACTTTAATGGTTGTAGCAGACGGACAAAGTTTAAATCAGCAGAGAGTCAAAATTACTGCACCTTGTCATGAAACTTTAGCTAGTCCGATACATTACCCCCTTAAAAGTGTTCTTGCTTTCACACTGTGTAACAAGTTAGTTAGTTAATGAGGCCTAGTGAACCCTAGGTGTGGGGTTAGACCTTCAAGAGGTGGTGGTAGGCAGATTTTAGTTACCTTTGGAGGTGCTAGCCAGCTGTATTGTATATGATACTGAGGGAGAGAGCCAGGCTAGCTGCCAATCTATTCTTTTAAGCATTAATTCTACCTGGGTATAGCTGCGGTTGATCCAATAGCAGGAGCCTGAAGAAAATGCTCAGTTAGCACTAAGCTACCTATCAAGTGTAAAAGGTTCCATATTAGTATAGGTGCTATAAACATACTGTGAAAGTACCTAAACGCTCTGTCCAAGAAGAAATGCACACTGTTCACGTTCAGAAACTGCCTTTGAACGAGCCTTCAGCATTTTTGTGAATTTGTGATGTCACAAGTAAACTATATAAATGGTTTAAAACATAAAACTTCCTTTTGTATTTCTTGTTGGAATGTTTTGCAGTGTATGTGAGTGACATCAGTCGACAGGAAGTAAACACGGACCCAAGCTGTTACCTAGCAATTTCCAGTGAGAGAGCCTATAGTCCGGATCACCGTGATGCTAAGCTAACACCAACAATCACCTCCGGGTAGACAACTGGCAGTTAATTTCAGTTGAGGAGATATGTAAACTTGGCAAACTTGTTTTTACTGTTGTCATGGTCAGCCGTAACAGTAACATTTTAAGATATGTAGTTAAACACGGTGTTAGAACCTATCTAACATTTTTGCTGTGCTTATTGTGTGTAGCCTACTTTGTTGCTTTGCTAGCACGTTTGTAAACCAAATCTACCACGTTATATGCCGCCTATATCGATTTAAGTGTATTCTATATTTAAATATTTGCCACACTTTACCTCACACGCTAACCAATTGAAGCAGTGTTAGACCAGCAACTCAGTTTTGTGCTAAGTAAAATGAATGTTGTTGTCAATGTTGCCTCAGATTGAACAGCTTTAGTTCTGCTTTGGAAAGTACTTTCTGACAGTGAGGTAAAGAGGTGAAAATATTCTAAATAAAGCTTAAACTTAAACTGATATTGATTTTGTTGGTGAGTGAAAAAGTAACCAATAGAGGAAGCAACGTTTCATTTTATGTACATGAGGCAAGGGTTTTCTACTGGAAAGTTATGGTAAATAAACACTGTGATTCAGTCAATAAAGACAGAAAAACGGAGCATTTCAGACGCAGGGTGATTACAGGTATATTAAAGTAGACAGTGTGAGAAAACTAATATGTTTTTTTCACATTAAAGCATAAAAACATGCTGTGGTAGAAACCCAAAACACAAGTATGAACCTGAATGTGAGTACAATATGGGACCTTTAAGTTTAAAGACAGGCAGTTAAAGCTACATTTTGTCACATTTTCAGATTGGGCTTAAAAAACGAATGTGGCTGCAGCTATACTAATTAATTCCATTAAACTGACGTCAAAGTTTGTATTAGTGAAAATAAAAATGCTAAGATAGGCAAGTCAATGTTAAATAATGCAGCATGTAGCCTATTACAGACTGTGTGGGAACAGCAGATGTAGACAGACAAGTTGAGCTGCGATTACGACTGACATTATCTTTAGAAAGCAGACTCATTTGCTCAAATTTTGCAGTTTCATGACATTTGTGAGAGTATGTGTCACTTTTTCAGGCAGTGTGGTGTACTTTTCATTTCTAATTTGGTTGGAGATTGTAGCTTAAACTAACCTCCAACCTCTTCCTCATACCTAACCAGAACTCCAACGCTAAAACCAAACCTTACCATGAGGCTTTGTGATCTTTTAGGGGATTTTTTTAATCTCTTGGGTCTAGACAAATGTAGCCGCACACACAAATACACACACATTGATGAGTCATACTGAGTATAATACTCACGTCTTAATTCAAGTAAAGCCTGACTCGTTTGAGGATATAATTATCTCAGCTTGAGGAAGAGGCTGAGCAGGGGTGGAACACACACATACAAAGACACACCGCAGTGGAACATGAGTCAGTGATATAAGCATTGATTGCAATATCTTAGTTTTTGTATAGATGTGTATCTGTCAATAATCCTCACTTTTTGAGGCTTTACGTAGAAAATGACATCATAGATTTCAACACGAAGTGTGTGTGTTCTTGTGGGGTGGTAAGTGAGGCAGACGTAGCAGTTTCATTCATAGCTTCTCAGATTTCAGGACATTCCCGACTGTTTTGAGAAGTGAAAGGTGAAGTGAGGTGTTCTGTGATTGTGTGCTTATCAGCTGATTTCTGTGGAATCCTTTGCTCGGAGTTTTCTGTCCTTTAAAAACACACACACACACAAACATACACCCTTCTACAGAAATTAATTGAAAAGCGACACCTCAAGAAAAAGGTGCACATGAGAAAGGCCGAGGACAGAGTGAGAAAATATAACAGGGTGACGTTCTCTAAAAAATGAGCTTGACATTCAGTGCGATAAGAATGAAGGCTATTGGCTTTGAGATAGAGTTATCCCATCTGGCGTCCTCACTAGTCTTGCATTTCCTTGGACAAAGCTTTTCTATGGGACTAATTCCTGAGTTCTCACTGACAAAAGATGTACAGTCGCAATTCCCTGAAAAAGATCATGAGTCATCCATTTCCTTAGTTTTTCGGGCTTTCTCACAGGATTTCTTTACTCACCAATTCTTGTTAGTGGGATGTTTCAGAATTGATGATTCATTAGTATGCTGGTACTGATTTCACTCACACAATATGGTGATGGTGATGTCCAGTCAAACTTCAACTAAAGCAAGTTTGGATGCGTAATGTGGTGATTCTTCTAACAGCTGCTAGATCATAGCTCCAAGAATTCCCCAGCCTCTTTCTCCAAACTGTCTCAAAGCAACTACTTAGCACACTTTTGGGTGGAGAATTCTGTCTGTCTATTAAGTTAAAGGTTACAGCCAGTCGCAGGTTAGCTTAGCATAAAGACTGTAAACAGAGAAACAGCTACCCTGGCCCTGCCCAAAGGGAACAAAATGTGTCTACTAGCACCTCTAAAGCTCCCTAATTAGAATATCATGTCTCGTTTCTTTTTTAATCTGTACAGAACAACTAACTGTAAAAATGACTATACTTTTATGGGGAACTGTGTGCCTGATTACTTCCTGGCTGGGTGCTAGTGATGCAAGGGTTGACCCAGCCAGCAGGTCAGGCGTAAAGGTTTTGGGGGAATCATTGAGCAGCCTTCTGAGTAGGTTATTAGTAACTTACAGAAACATGGTACAATAGTCCACCCTCCACCTTCCTTTTCCCTCTTTCTGTCTCTCTCTTAGGGTGCTGTCAGACCTAGAGTTGTCTTGCTTTGGTCTGAATCAGGGACTCATTTTGTCACAAAGTTGTATAATTGCCTAGAGTTGGTTCGTGTTCTCACGGCAGCATTTACAAGCAGACCAGATCAAATGCCTTGTGTGAGAAAGCTGCTCTTGATTGGTCAGAATTTCCATGTGGGAAAAATCCAGGAAGTAAAGAAAGAGTACACTTGCAAGATAAATGTGACACTTTCTAATGTCACAATGGAGGGACAACTACGCAGGTTGATTTTAGCGCTGCTCATCGTGGACTATATTGCTGTCATTGTTCATTTGAGTCAAAGCATACAGTTTGAAAACGAGGCGCGGCTCCAACTAGAAAACAATGTTTTGATGCATTGGATGTGCTGAATGTGCATATTAAGGCAGTACAGGAGGAGGCGCACATTAATAATCCTCCAGGACTGTAACATGCTCATGTTTAACCCAAACAATGTGTCATGTGACTGCAGTTGGTTCAGATCCAGGTTGGAACACGTTCTCACCACAAATCAATCGCACCAAAGGTAATTTGTATTTTGGTGCGCACCTGAGTGTGATTGCTGTGTTCACACCTGCCCAAACGAACTGCACTTAGGGGGCAAACGAACTTGAGTTCGATTGAACCGAACCAAACAGGGCAGGAGTGAAAGCACCCTCAAACACACGGGAAGAAGCTTTACCATCTGCCCTGCTGCGCTCAGGGTAACAGTTGACTGGTTTTTAATCACAAAAATCAGTTGAATCTGACATATTTAAATTTCTCTGGTTATAATGTTTGGGAAAAATACTCCCTCTGAGAATATGTAGGCCTAGTACCACGTCCTAACAGCAAGCAAGCATCTCTTTTTCAACACTGAACCCATTAAATATGCATATTATGTCATCAGCTGTGCCCTCTTACAGTGCAGCAGAGTTTGAGTTTGTTGCCTGGTGATAACAAGAACTGAGAGAGATTTTCTCAGCTTTAGACAGAGCTAGCTGCTTCCCCCCATTTCCAGTCTTTGTGCTAAGCTAAGCTAAACTAATTCTGGTATAAACTTTGGTGAAGAGGCCCCTACATATGTGTAATGTGAGGGTTTGATATGTGGTGGTTGGATCAGTCGTAATGAGAGAAAAGGTTGGAGACCGATAACTTTCTTAAGCAGCACTTCACGGTTCTCTCCTCTCACAACACTTCCTTGTTCCTAACTCTCATGTGACTCAACTAACCAATGAGCAGCAAGACGGACGTGCTGAGGTAAACGTAAGGAAACCACAGAGTTAGATATACATGTTATTAATCTTTGTTCAGTGGTTAATACTCAGAACCGGCATATGTGAAGTGCCATTTCGTTTTAAACTCACAGGCGTGCAGACTTGAAAACAGCACAAATCTTCAAATCAATGTAAGATCTCTGCTGTCAAAACTTCAATTTTATGCTGCTACTGTGGTTTGGTACAGAGAAAAAACACACATATATACACACACTAGTATCTTTGCAGTACCAGGAACTCATTCACATGTTTACGCATGCATAACCAGACTTCCCTGAAGTGAGGAACCGCGATAAAAGCAACACATTCTGACCGCAAAATGACTGAGGGCTCCTGCAGCAGCCACAGCAACAAAGGTAGAAAGTGTAAAGGCAACACCATCGCCGTCTCTCTCTCTCTCTCTCTCTCTCTCGCGCACACACACACACACACACACACACACACACACACAAATATGAATTCAGGTCAGATGCAAAAACACATAAATCTTTACACTCTCAAAAACAAGCCAACAGCTGGTTGTAGAACTGTAGTGAGGGATGGATCTTTTCTTTATCTTTGTCATCCGTCTTTATCAGTGTAGATAAGGGTTTTACAGCTCATGAATCCACGAAACACAATCACTGGAAGCCTTCACACACTCACTAATGTCACATACAAAGGTGCGTGTGAGTGTGTTCCTGGGGTTGGCAGTTTTTTCTAATATTTCCTGTGGTTTTCTTGCTCAAACTCAGAGGAGAACCTCCTCTGCTGTTACTACCAGTGTGATTCTGTGAAGAAGAGGGTAAAGAGGAAAAAAAAAAAAATCTCGAGCAAGAGAGCAGCGGAAAAACAAAACAAACCCTCGTCTGTCTGCAAACACAACAGCAAGACTCATGCAGCGGCCTCGCTGTTGTTAAGTAGAATAATTTATTGCAGTTCTTTATTTATTCCTCTGTTTCAGTTCATTAACAATAATTACAGGTTTAAAAGCAAAAAGCATTTACAGAGCATACAAACATATCACATACACACACACTACAATCAGAGAATAACGGAAGCTTGTCATGACGTTTGGATAGAGGTTGCTGATGGTTGCGGGCGACGTGCCGCCGCGTCGTCTTCAAACATGGTGGCGTGTTGCTTCAAATCATCAGAAACAGCTCTACAAATTGTGCCAAGCCTCTTCAGCACGCCAGTGATCATCACTATCATTCTTCTGCTATTTACAGTAGCAGGATGGAAAGAGACAAAAACAAGAGTATTGCTCTGAATTTCTCCGTTATAAACGTGTCGATGGCTGTACAGAGTTACAAAATAAGAATGATCGAGCATTAAGACTTAAGCTGTAAGGTAATGGCACAGAAAAGAAGAGCTGGAAAGCAAAGGGGAAGAGATAATAAGAGGGAAGAAGTTAATAATTAAAAAAGACTGAGGAGATAGAGAGAAAATATGCTCCAAAGAATTCTGCCTTTGTTCCTAAGATTTACAAATCAAGTCATGGATTAAGGATAAAACACAATGATCCCATTCAGAACGATCAAATAACGCCACTGTTTGGAGAGATAAGTTGTCTGTTACATTCATCTCTCCCCTCATTGGTTAGCTCTTAAGATTATTGCAGTAGTAAAGCTTTCGTCAGCTGATTAAAGGAGGAGGGCAGGGAGGGGTTCGTCCCTCGACACTGACCTCAGAGCAGCATGTGAGGAAATCTCAGTGTTGGTTTTCCAAGACTGTTTTTGTTTGGGGTTACTGTTTGCAATGTTTTCAGGTCTTAAAAACAGCTGTGTGCCCACTTTGGAATGACAATACAACCTAAACACTAGAGCTGGATATCTGTACTCAATGCCTTTATGGTATCGGCCAAAATAACCGAGTGCCAAGGTAGTGTTCAAACTTCTCCAGTTAAACGATACATCTGTTTGATTTATTTTGTAACCAGGTCTAAATAAAAAGACTAGTCGTATGGATCTGCACGCAGCTGATCATTGCGAGCATTCTTCAATTTCATGCAAGATTGGCCCACTGCTGCAGCAGCTATAACCCTGTCTGTAGAGCAGTATAGTCCAGAGTAGTGCATTTGCCCAAGGTGGCAGTTTGGCATGCCGAAATGCCACCAAGATGTTCCAAAGTATGGCTACACACGCCTGTGGCGTCTGGTAAGATTTAACGCAACTGAATGCTTCCATTCACGTAATGGGTATTGAATTAAGTAAAATAAAAAGTATTAAATGCAGTACTCTATTGGTATTGGTATCACTTCAAGGGCACTTGTATTGGTACTTTTATCGCAATTTTTTTTACAATACCCAGCCCTAGTACTGACAAAGTTAGCAGTTCAGTCTGCTGAGTTGCCACCAATACGTCTAAAAATATGGCTACACTACATGCCCTTCCATTCACATTACAGTTATCCAATTAAGAAGAAAAAGGTATCATACAAACTACTCTATTGATATTGGTATTAAGAGTACTGGAGTACTGGTATTGGTGCTGTTACTGTATTTTTTTTAAACAATACCCAGCCCTAGTATTGTCAGAATTGGCAGTTCAGTGTGCCTAAATGCCACCAAACGTCCAAAAGTTTGGCTACACTACATGCTGCTCCATTCGCATTACGGTTATCGCATTAAGAAGGAAAAACAAGTTATCAAACTGAGTACTCTATTGATATTGGTCTAACTCTAAAGGTACTGATATTGGTAGTTAATGTTATTTTTTAAATGATGCCCTGCCCTAGTATTGACAGACATGGCAGTTCAATGTGCCACCAACACATTTAAAAGTATGACTTTTCTACACACCGCTCCGTTCACATTATGGGTTTCCAATGATGAACTCTATTGGTATCAGTATCACTGTAAGATTACTGGGATTGGCACTTTTATTGTAATTTTTTAAACAATATCCAGCCCTGCTAAAATGCTGTGCTTTAGGTTTTTTGGGGGCTTATTTTAATAATAGCGGTTTAATTATATTCTGCTTGTCTTTCCTAGAGAATTGGGATTTTATGGTTCATACCTAGTTTTTTTTTTTGTTTAACATTGTCCTATTTTGACAGACAGTTAAGCAAACTATAGAGAGGATGTCTTTAAGCCAGATTCATGGAGAGTTAAACTGAGCTAAGGTCAGTGCCTGAGGGGCACCCAGCAGATACATTCAACCCAGTGTTGCTGTGGCAGTGTGCAGACCTGAAGACACAGATGCTATTTCAAATGGTGTCTTGTTACTCTTTGAAGTCGGCACGTTTAACATCACTGATATCTATCAGCTCTCTATCACTCTATGAGGCTGTCAGAGTTTCATTTAATTACGCAAATTAACTTTGTATCTATTTTCCTAAATATAATAAACAACATCCAGCTTTTCATTTAGTAAAGTAGCAGCCTGCCTGTGCTGCTACTGACTGAAATGCTTCATGTAGAGAATGAATGAATGTCTGCGTGGACTGACTGAATTATTTACTACTACTCAGTGAGCTGTTATCCATTATGTATCACCAGTGTACCACTTATTCAGCTCCATTCACATCTTTCAAATCAATTATTCTGTCAGTCAGGCTGCTGATAGGTGAATCAGCTCTGTGAATAAACACACATTATCTAGATCCTGCAGACTCTGAGCGACACTATGGATAAGGGAGGGAAGTTAGTGACCTAGAATAGATGTTGAAAATAAAAACAAATCCAACGAGGTCAAAGTTTGTTGATTACTGTTGCATATCTCAAAAAAATGCTTTGTTACACTGCACTCAAGCAACCCGTACTAAGCTGTCAGCCCAAGAGATTTATGTTAGTAATGAGGGATACCAACTGAGAGCTGGCTGTGATAACCATTAAAAAAGCTGCTTTCACACACATCTAATTTTGCATCTTAAGATAAAAGAATCCTTGTTTGCTAGCAGGGCACAACACTTAAAGGGACAGCTCAAAAATACATATTTTTTTCCCTTTAGCACCTTTTATTGGTCTAGGTTGTTTTGGTTTACGGTGTCGAGCACCATCTAGTTTAGTTGTATTGGAGAGAAGGCAGACATCTCTACAGCTGATATCTCCAACACTCTGCCACTCACACCAAAACAAACCAGACTGATAAATAGCACTACAGGTAAGAGGAAACATATGTATTTTTGATTTTGTGTGAACTGTCCCTTTAAAGACAAAACAAGGTTTTGTGAACTACAACGTCACGTTAACAACAGATGAATGTTTACAGTATGAGATCTGCTCCCTCTTTACTCAAGATGCCGCCGCTTACCTAACACGCTTCCTATAATGGACACCAGTTAATAAATGGGAAATGAATGGATCATTAATTTACACCTGAAGCAATAAGAACTAAACAAAATGTAGAAAACACACACACAACTGTCACTCAAGCCCATAACGACAATACACACACCTACCCAGTGGCAGTTCTATGTGGCAGTAACTGCTAACGGGTCTGACATGCAGCAGTTAAAAGGCAAGTGCAGCTGACCATGTGTGGACTGTATGTATAAGCGTGTGTGTGTGTGTGTGTTAGCATAGAAGTGACCACCGCCACCACCACCACAAAACACTGGTGGTGAACCTAAGACACAAAAATAGAGCAGGTCTTTAAAACCCTCACAAGTGGATAAACAGCTCACAGCAGCGGCATGTGGCGTGTGTATGTGTTTCTTTGAGCTAACAAACAATCGATCAGAATGAGTAAAAAACATTGCTGGTTGCGCGCCTTTACACACGCTTGCTAAAAACATGATCGGACACACTCAGGTGCACAGGAAATCAAATGTGCTTTAAGCCTTCCTCGAGTTCGACCAGTGTCTCGTCCTCTCCGAGTAAAAGAGTCTTTCTTCATGTGCAAACACAAATGTTGAGATGCCTCCAAAATCCTCTTATGACTATTCACATCACACACTATCTACAGGCCGCGACATGAAAATATACTGCAGTCAAGCTGGATAGTTTATCTATCACACTTCACTGTCCTCTTAGTGCGTGAGAGACTTGTTTAAGTGCATGAACGTGATTGTGTGTGTTGCTTAATCCAGTTCAGGTGAGTCTGGCGTTTCAGTGCGAATCTCTGTATCTTCCGTGCTCTCTACATACTCTTTAGACGTGTCTTCGCCTTCTGGCTCATTTTCTCCCTCTGGTCTCTCTGGTGACTCGTCAGTGGGGGTGATTAACTCTGTTGTCGTGGTGTCCTCTTTTACCGTTGCATCTGTCTCTGTCTCATCCGTCGGTGACCCCTCCTCCTCTTCTCTCTGCTCTCCTTTTCTATCGTCCTGTCCCTCTTCGCCACCCTCCTCCTCTTCCTCCTCCTCTGCGATAGAGGCGTCTGGTCTCTGGAGAGAGTGCGTTGCGGGAATGTGGCTGGCGCAGGGGTGCAGGTGCGGTGAGTCTGCAGGGGGCAGCAGCGTGAGCGACTCCACGCTAAGAGTGTCTGCGCTGTTGTCGGTGAGGAGGGAGATGGTAGGCTGGGACGCTGGGGTGAGGCTCGGGGCCAGGGCTGGAGACATGACTGGGGCCGAGAGAGCAGAGGAGACTAGCGTTACTTCTCCGCTTCCTCCTTCCCCTTCTCCGCCTGAGGAAGAGGGTGGGGTGTGCTCCAGAAATGTACCATCATCTAGAGGAGAGCAGAGGAGAGAGTGAGGCAGGGAGGAAGACAAACTATGTGGCTTTTCTTTAAAAAACGCTTGTTCTGCTTTGTTAACGTTCATTTTCTGCACAGAGACGATCTAAAGGGGTAAAAGGTGAAGCTTTCAATTAAATGCACTGCAAGAAAACAAAGTAAATGAACCATCGGAGGAGCTGAACAAGTTACAAATGAACTTCTAAAAAATATTTAAAGCTAGTGAAATTCCACAATATTCATTCAATCCAGCTGAGGTCCAGATTTCAGAAAATCCTTTGCCTAGATCCTGGGTCAACAGCGGGTTCTCAGAGTTACTGCAGGGGGACCAACCAAATTATTGTTTGACTTTTTTTTTTTTTTTAATTTAATTTTGCCTGAAAATACACATTTACATGAATCCAACATATTTTGCCTTTCACAGCAACTTATCTTTGTAAAAGTGGAATTTCTACCCTCACCTACCTGAAAAGCAAATACAGGTCAAGACTGCAGCCTGCGGCTGATAGGTCCCTGCGCCTGACAACCTCTATACGCCCACTTTAATAAGCATCTCAGTTTTATACAATATACGTAGTAGGAGATCCCTGTGCTGTCTCTCTTTCAGCTAAGGGGTCCTCGGCCTGAAAATGTTGCTTAGAACATAACTCAAAAGTTCATGATAAATCCATGATCAGCAGGAGCCCACATGAATGTTAACAGACACCGGAGAATGTCATGTAGCTATTACAGAGATCTATGCAAATAAGAAAGGGTGAAATATTAATTAAGACAGATGGACAGACTGATGAGTAACAGTGCAGTGTGTTTACCAACCACCTCCTTTTGTTTTCACTGTTTATAGAGTAAAGAATGAGCAGAGCCATTCTAACAAGGTTGGGCCGGTTTCAAGAGATGATGATTGGTGCAGAAAAGCTTATAAGCAGAAAGAAGACGTTCAGGGTCGACACAGCACAAGAATGTAAATATATGTAGCAGCAGCAACAGCAGTTGGACTGGTAATTTCACAGAAACGGTACAGTTTGTGTGGGCAGACCTATGGAATAAGCTACGTGCAGTGCTGTGGTGCAAATTACTGTGTAAGCATACTTACACTGTAAGAGTGTAAGGGTTAAGGATGAAAGACACGTCAAAGCTGCTTTACAATGACCAATGTCAGACGTATAAAAGTAGAGCAAACCACTGTATATGGTTCAGCTGCACCAGTGTATGAAACACTTAGGCTCAGTCCCTCTTGCCCCTACTACTCAGCCCTCACCCCTCTGTTTTGTTTATGTCTAGGGGTAGGGTTTCCTGATACTTGATGGGATAAAGGGGTAGGGCTAAGTTATGGATGTGTAGGGATAGATGACCTTCTAAACAGAGGTTTGAGGCAAACTCCAAAACAAGTGTTGTGAGAAATCATCGGCAAGATGCCTACGAAAGCACCAAAAGAAACACATACATTTTCTACGTTTCTACGTTTAATGTTGTTTCAATGTATTAAGGTTGTTTTCTTTATAAAACTTTTACTAAAAAAACAAAAACAACAACACTAATCGTATACTGATGTGTCAGTAGCTAACTAGCTAGCTAACGTTACACTGACACTGCTGATTTGTGCATGACAATCCCACATTTTGACATATTTCCATATGGCATTCTCCTTTGATGGCACTTGACCCCCAGAATGTAACTTAAGTCCAGCAGCGAAGTTGCTGCACTTGTTATCGCTCCTCAGTGCAGATTGGCAGAGAGGGAGCGCAGGTTGCTAACGTTAGCCTACAGAGCATTGCAACTGGCCTGGTAATAAGAAAGTGTTTATTTCTATTTTATCCTATGACTTGTTTGATTGATTGATAGCATGAAACTTGAGTTGAGTACAAATTGCAAGCGTCCATGCTTTTCTACATTTGTCAGAAAAATGGCACATGATAATACCACACCAAACGCCATTAAAGATGATGTATCAGGGTCTCAGAGGGCTTCCCCATTGCATAGGGGAAGATTTCGACCATTAGCCCTTGTAACTGTGTACCAAGGGGCAAAAAGGGACTTGGAAATGAGGGGGAGGGGTAAAAAGTCTATAACAGTCTAAACCCATAAAACACTTGAATAAGACAAAACTCTCTTATGATGGAGTTTCCTAGCAGTGATGTGCCTTACCAACTCTTGGAAGTTTATATGCAACATTAAATATTATATTTAACCCTTTATTTTATCAACCTAATCAGATCTAGTACCCAACCTTACGAAATTCTCAATGCATGCAATGTAACGTTCATCTGCTCTGGTATTCAGTTTAGGTGAGTTAAGGTCAAAGTGACAGCTTCAAACAAAGCATGGTGTACATTATATATAGCAGGAATCTCCTTAGGTATGGTACACCACTGTGAACCAGTTTAACAAGCACTATAAAGAGTATATATGTGAACACTTACATTCACAGACACACAACACATGTAGAGGCACGGACGCTAATGTGTCCTTGTGCAACTTCCTATATATCAACAGCTCAACTGACAAAACTGCAAACTATTGTGGTTTTTGTGGTGTGTGCATATATGTTACTGCATCTTAGTTACACCCAGTACTCTACATGTGTGCTGCGTGCAGATATACTGTGTTGACCACACCTCAGCTCAACAGTCAAGCAATGTTTTCTCAACAAATATTTCCTTCCCAAAATGATCGATTAACATTAAAGTCCAGATTCTGCGACTTGTAATGCACCGTATGTGCCTCTGTGTGTGTGCGTTTTATGTATGAAGGGAATGTGGATGTGCTGTGTGTTAGCTACCTGTGGGGCTCTGAGCTGATATAGTGCTCGCAGTAACAGAGTCACATCTTCCTGTGCTCCCACTCCCACTGGAGGGAGGCGAGGGGGAGGAGAGGGGCGAGGGACTGTGCTGCGACACACAGTGAGCCACTGCAAAACCTAGAGATGGCCACATGAACATAGACACACACACACAGACATAAAGTCATGTGTTACAATGGCTGGGAAATTATTTCACTTGACCATATCTAGCCATAAGACACAAGTTGAGTGTGAATAATTGTGTGGTACACAGTATATATACACATAGACATCACGTACCTACAGTGTCAGGTGCAGTTTTTTGCATATGTACGTAAGTATGATTATGTGCGGTCTTAAATCCTGAGGGACATGTTAACTATATTAACCACTGCACTTTGCTCAAAACATTCATCACACTGAAACTAATCAGAAAAAACTGTAAGGTGATAACATGTTGACTTTTGTTAACCTTTAAAGTGCTGATAAATACACTGACTACACTCAAAAAATAAGCTTGCTGTCATTATCACAATAATGAAGCCTTGATTTCTGGATCTTCACATTTTAAAGCTGGAGTAGGCAGATTTATTTTGGCATTATTGGGTAAAATTCCACAATAAATGTAATTTAAGTGGACTGAAAGAACACAAGACTTCTGCACTTCCTCTTGGCTCTGTTTTCAGGCTTGAGAAGAACAGGCCTGTAACAATCACAGGTCATTTCAGAGAGCGGGCACTCCTATGGGCTGTTCTACAAATGCAAATGCACATGAACATCCCTTCAGATGGGGAAAGCCTGATTTAATGGCGGAAAATTCTGTGGAGGAAGTTGATATTTCAAGCACTGGCATCAACTGCCCAAACTGCAACCCACAGAGGGACTGACAGATTTATCAAGAAAGAGTCTAAAAGAGAGTCTGACAAAAAAAGAAATATGAAAACGTCTCAATATCTGTGGAGCATTTCAGAGATGGAGAGAAAATGTTGCTAATAGTGTAGCCTCATGCTAACTGGAGCCAAAAACTAATGGCTGCATCTTCAATTTGAGGTTTATGTAGCTATCGTTAGCTAGAGTCTCAATTCACAGTGTGTCCTCCACCTCACCCCTCGCCACTACAGAACACCTCGCCAGGAGGAGAGCAGGCAGCAGCTCTGGAGACTGACCCCCAGTCAGTATCTGAATTAACCCAAATCCAGTCAGTGCAAACCCCAGCCCCGGGGGACTGAGAAGCCCTGAATCCCTGCCAGGTCAGTAAACTGTCTGTTGCTGCCGTTACACAGTTTAGACCTGGGACTGCCGCTGGCCACAAGCTCGCTGTGACACCCGGCACTGGGGGGATTTGTGCTGGCTGAATTCAAGCTGCTACAGCTGCCAACTGAAGGTGTGCCTCAAAAGCTGCTGCCAACTCTCCTTCCAGCAAAGCAGTCCACAGCGTGAAAACAAAGAGGAGGTGGGGTGGCTAGCCTACAAGTTCTCGTCTCATTTGTGGTCTGATAAAGTTAGGCAAGGAGGGGCTAAGTGAATGCCGGAAATTGCACAATAAGGAAGAACACAGAAAACATAAGGGAAACACCGGGTTGCTGTATGAAGCGTGTGTATATGCATGTGGTTGTCTGGTGGGAGGGGCTTTGGACAGATGGGAAAGAGAGGAGAGCTGCAGGAGGAGAGTCTGTTTTTAAGTGCTGAAAACAAACAAAGGGTCCTACTCAGGAACTGCAGCAGGTAATACAAACCCATGAAAAGGGCTTAACAGGAACAGACAAGACAACATAAGTGAACCTGAAGTAAAACCACAGCAAATGGTATTTAACACAAAAGGAAATACATTCATTTAAAAAAACAACAACTGAATGCAAGGTCAGGGAAGTTTTCAGCTGCATTCTCAGAGTCGAATTTCTACACAAAGCATCCAACCTAGGTCTCCAATTACAAACTTACTGTTACACTTCTATCATAAACCCATTTCCACCTAAGATACTATCACCGTTTTGTTTGAAGGTCAGGGTAACTTTCTGAGAAAGCCATCTCCAAGACTCAGTGAGAAAGGTCTTGATATATCTTTAACTACCTGGTGTTCTAATCTTGTTTTTTTTAATAATATTTCTCATATAGCATCCAGTGTGTGTCAACCAGGGGCCAGAGTTTACTGCCATTATTTTATTAGTATGATAATTCAGATCTAGATTATAGGCACTCTGCTATTTATCTTTTCAGAGTCTATCTGGATTTAACACTCAGAAAGAAGCATGAAAAGATGAGTACTTGGATCTGTGAAACAGTGTTTAAGCTAAGGTAGTACAGCAGGCAGTGGACCCTGGTTATCTGTATGTCACCTGGTACTTTATCGACGGAGGCGAAGACTGATCTATTTGCCGTGGGGTCGTTGGGCGCCCGTCTCGACTGCTCGTAGAACCGGAAAGGCAGGGCGCTGGGGGAAGCGTTGGCTGTCTGACCGAAACCCAATACCTCCGTCGCACTGGGCTGCACAGGCAGGTCCAACAGAGCTGTATACGGAGGAAGCAGAGTGTTAGAGCACCTTTACAGTGTCAAATTACAGGGAAGAGTGTCTGCCTTATGTCACAGAAAGGGACTAAATTCAAACTTCAGGAGAGCACGTCTGACTGGGGAAAAAACATGGTTTCCCCTGTATTTGTTTTTACTGCATTAATGTAACTAGGAAATGTTTTTCTATGCATGACTGTTCAGCCAATGAGAGAATCTGCTGTTTGTCACTGCAGTGGCTATTTTGGCAGGGCTCACATCCTCTTTTACTTTGCTGCATTGGCAAGATTTCAGATTTCTGTTATTACGTTTATGTGTAATTCTACAGAACCAGAATATCAGGAGGGGAAGTACAAGTGACTGATGGGTAAATCCATCAGCCTTTACAATACAAAATGATTGGAGGAAGAGGAGGAGGTGGAAGTCACTTAAAAAAATACATTGATTGATTAGAATTGAAGGACAAGAGAAGAAGGACATTGTTAAGTTTGTGGAAATAACTGACATTATGTAGCTCTTAATAATTCGCCGTCATTTCTGTTGCAAAGTTGTTTCACTTCTACTAAATTTAGAAAAGTGATTAATAATTAATTGACCTTTTGATCTGACTTTTTTTCATAATGTTAAATGAGTAAATAAAGCCTTGCTAAACATTAGCTAGGAGCAGTGCTAGCTGGTAAGCTGAGGCTCTACATAAACTGATGACTTGGCTTAATTCTCTACTGTTATATTTTCAGTGTTGTGTAATTCTGTTTTTTAGGAGCCTTCTTTTCACTCATTGTTTTCTGGTTAACATCTAATGTGATTTCTTGTAAAATCCATTCTACTGTATTTTCAAAGTAGCTTCAAAAACACTTTGAGCCTTTGTGTGAAAAAGGCAGTGACTATACAAAGAGGAAAGAAGTTTTGACCTATTGACCGACTGCAGAGACCTTAGAAGGCTTCCTGTTGACTCACCTGCAATCCTCTGCATCTTCATGCGTCGGGCCTGGATGCGACCCTTGGCCAGCCTCTGCTTGGCGATAATGCAGCGGATGTGGTCGGCGAAGATGAAGTTGGCCTGCAGGATGGGCAGGGGCTTGGCATGGGGGTTGGAGCTGGGCTTATGGATGACGATGTTCAATGCTCTGCTGTCGTCCTCAACGCCAGACACCTGCATGTCCTGTTGGGAGAGGGATGGAGGGAGGAGAGAACAACAAATGGTAAAGAACATTCCAGAGATTAAACAGCGGGAGAAAGAGAGATGTAAAGAAAGAGGAAAATAAAGTATGTGGTAACGAAAAAGTGAAGGAAAATAAGAGGAAACAGTGGGGCAAAGACAGACAAAGTAAAGGCGGGCAAAAACAACAAAGAACAAAAAAGGAATTGAAAAAATATGTTGTGAAAAAAAGAATGAGAGACAACCAGATGAAAAGTGAGTTGAGACACATAAAGAGGAATTAATCTTTAATCTTAGTTGCATTCACAAGTCCTGACCAAATAACAGCAGTCCAATGTTTGTCCCTCATAAGGCCGAAAAGGGAAGGAAATATATCATATCGATTCAAAACAAGCAAGAAACACATTGTAATAACACTTCCACTGTATTTATTTCCCAACAGCTTACTGTAAACTCTGCAATTCATACTTTAGACTTTCTTTAGAAAAAGAAATGGCACTGACATAGCATGACTTAACATGCCTCTACTCATCAAAATACCTAGAAATTACATTTGCATAATGTTACTGTATGCTCTCTCATGATTTCTAAATAAAAAATGATGAAATGAAAAGTGATATGAAGGGCTCAACAAACATCTGAATGGATGAATAACAAGAAAAACAGGAACAAGTTGGTGGCAGTGCAAGGGAGGAATGAAGGAAACTAAGACTAAAAAATATGAATGGGACATTACATAAAAAAGAAGACAATAATGTCAGCTGTAATTATTAATAGATGGAGTCAGTAACAGTAAAGATGATGAATGGATGAACTAGTCATAAAAAAGAGGAAGGAGAAAAAAACAAAGCACATGTGTAAAGTAACGAGGTAGAGGAAAGCAGATATAAGCAACATCTAAAACAGGATTAAAAAAAATTAGAAACACTTATAAATCAATGATTTTAATGACTGAATATTTCATTCCCTCCTTAGCACAAAGATGCATCCACACAGACATGAAAAAGCCACTTTTCTCTTACTTGCAGAAGGCCGGCAAACTTGACCACACCCCAACCAAGGCGTTTCGTTTCCGGTTCGACCAGACTCATTTGGTACACATCGACAGCAAGGAACCTCTGGGCCTGGCCACCATCTTTACTAACCACCATGCAGGCGATTAGGTCACTGTTATCTGAAAAAAGATGACAGACATGACGGTAAATTACTGCTATGTAACTCAAGTCGAGGTACGGCTGAACAGGTGCCTCGGGTGTGGCTGATGTTTACCAAACACAATGTCACCTGCTACGGTCAATATTCTGCGCTCAAACATATTAAATATGCTGTTTGCAAGACAAAGCAAGACTGAGAGTCTACTGCCAGGACAGGAATGAACTGTTAACAATTAAAATTATTACTTACTAATGTAAGGAATGTAAAATTGTTATTTTTTGGAGGCCCAGGCCTGTCCTACAGCGCTACAGTGCAGAGCAGTGCTCTAAGCTTAATGCTAACATCATTATGGCCACAATGTTAACATGCTGATGTTTAGCAGGTATAATGTAAATGCATTGGTTTGTGCATTGTCATGGTTTGATATTTTGAGAGGTCTCAGAGTCCTTCACACTTGGCATGTTCTACAAGAGGAGGCTCTGGGTGTCTGGAAGTTAAGATAAGACGGAGACCTTGGTCCGTCCCAAGGTAAACAGTCTGAACCAGTGGTAACACAACACTGTTTTGGATTCTCGCTTGTGGCATGATTATAAGTGACGCTGTATGACGTGGGACATACTGTATGAAGTTAAGTGAATGTAATGATACTGCAGGTTTTTGGTAAATCTGTGGCCATGAATACATGCTGTACCAAGCTCTTCTATGACGTCAGATTCATGTTATATTTAATATATATCCAAGCAATGACAGTGGAGGCTTATCATGTATGTTCTATTATTCATCACTGTGAGGACTGACCAGAAATTTTCCACATCAAGCACTAGACAAAGTATAGCGGAGTCTGATGGGAGTGTCACTATTCTCTGCAGGCATTTAGTCATTAATCAAAGACTACTGGACATATTTTGACAACTGGCACAAACTCAGAATTTCCCAAACTGCAATAACAATTCATTCTCTGGGGACCATGAATCTCTGTTCCAAATTACATGACAATCCATCCAATAGTTGACATTGACATTTCATTTTGAACCAGAAATTGGAATTTCATGGTGGCACTAAAGGGAAAGTCAGGTGATCCCTAAAGTCGATGGGGTTCATCTTCTGGGTAAGTGAACAGCTTTGAACTTTGAACAGCCATTGAAGCAAGATGAAAAGTCAGTAGATGACCAAAGTACTTTCAAAAGCTTCATCAACTGGGGATCATGGCTGTGTGTACACAATTTCATACCAATCAGTCTAATGGTTGTTGGGATATTTCAGTTTGGACCAAAGTGGTGGACCATTTTGCTGGAATGGATAAAAGTAATATAACAGAGCACACTGTTGAGAGTCACATTTTCCAAAGAGGTTTTAGTTTCAGAGGATAGTTTACCACAAAATCTAAAAAACACATTTTTGGGGCACCCAGTAGTTTACCTAGAAGAGCAGACGGCCCATGTACAAAGGCTTTGTCCTAACTGCTGTCCTATCTATTAAAGGCAAAATGCAGAAAAAAATATCTTAAAAAAAAAAACAAACCAAAACAAACAAAAAAAAAACGTATTTTTCCTCTTACCTGTTGTGCTATTCATGAATCTGAGTGTCGGACATATCGGCCATAGAGGGTCCATCAAAAAATCCATTTGAAAAACTCAACGACAATGTGTCTTTCCAGAGATCATGACCCGGGTACTCTAATCCACAGACCTCGTTGTGAGCAGTTTGATGTGGGAACTATTTTCTTTCTACCGAACTACACCCATCAACCACATCACAGAGCATAAGGAAGTGCACATCAACTCTTGGATGACAGGATCTTGCTTGCGACAGCGTAAGATGTAAACACTAATGGCGTCTTTCTCATCTGAGCTGTAACCTTAGCTAGCTCACTGGTGCTAGGTGAGCAGGCAGTATATGTACACCTTCTTCTGTGTGGTGATGCGGTTGGCGAGTGTACATCGATAGAAAAGAAAAATAGTATCAACATGAAACTGCTCACATTAAGATCTGTGGATTACCTTGAATAACTGGGTCATGATTTCTGGAAAGAGACATTGCTGTTGAGTTTGTCACAGATTTTGGATGCTTTGAACACCACAAGCTGAGTGCCAACTAGTCCCATTATACTGGAGAGAAGGCAGACATCTCTACTGCCGATATCTCAAAAAACTCTCACAGCAAAACAATCTACATTGATAAATAGTGCTACAGGTAAGAGAAAAAATATTTTTTTATGCCAAAAATCAATGATTAAAACACTAAAGCTTCAACAAACAAGTTGCTGCATGCTGCAGATCAGAAATAAAAGATCACTTACTAAAACATAAAAAGAAGTTACACTAAGACACAGACAGATGATGATTATTTCACTGGAACATACTTGGTTACTAATGCGAAACCATATAAAAGGAGGACACTGAGCTTTAACAGCTAACCTCTGTTTCATATTACAAATGCAATTCTGACTCTTTAATGATTCATCTTCTTAAGAAAAGGCTTGGTGCAAAATATGAACATTCAGTCACTTGCTTCCTGAAAGTGTATGGTAGTGCTACATCTTGCACACTTAACCATTATTTGTTTTACAGACTAAAAGGTGTTAGTTATCAATTTGTGTTTAACTTTTGAACTGTATTTGACTACAATGCCACTTTTGTGTCCGTACTGTTCTGTTCATACATATGGATACAGCAGGCGAAAGCACACAGTCAGTCAAAACAGAGACTGCTGCACACACTTAAAAGATCAGAAAAGACTTTTCTCCCACATGTTGATTATAATGATAAAGAAATAATAAGCCCACATCATCAGTTTACCACCAAGCCTACTGTGAGGCAAACCTGATATGTGGAACTGATGATGACCTGATTTGACACCAGTGGTTTTGGTTTTAATATCACCCGCTGTCACTGGTCTTAAATGTAAACTGGTAACACCTCACTGACGTACAGCCCCTCAAGGAAACTTCTCTTCCACCTGCAGAGTATCACTCGTTTCCCTTCTACTTTATAAAATGTATGCTCTCTAGGTCCTTAATTTTAATTCTCAAGAACCCATCTTCAAACCCGCGTAGAATGAATGTTATTCATGTGAAATTACCTGGAGTATACTTGTGTTTTTGTTCATTTCAGTAGCCCCCACTTTCACAGCTGTTCATGACCACGTGCTGTCTTGTCGTGTAAATGTATACATGTGGCTTCGAGTTATATGACTTGCTCGCTTGCCTACAAGAAAGATCAATGGGGGTTACCAGGAACTTGACTTTACCCACTGAAACAGTAAGCAGGGAAAAGTACCTGCAGCTGTAGAGGTAGTCCCCAGTTTGTTACAGTATGGCAGCAAAGTGACGCCAACTTTAAAATGTTTTGAGAATTTGGGGGAAGTTTGATGGCTTGAATCCCCTGACCAGCTGGGAAAAAAACCCTCCCACCCCCGACTTCTTATTAACATCTAACTACAGAGGGTGGGGGCGGGTCCGATTGGTCAAAAAGGTGTGAACATTTTGGACATTCAATAGATGACTAATAGATGAAGCACCTCTCTATGAAAGATTTGGTGTCAAGTTTCCATCTATTACTCAAGTGAAATTTTAGATTCGCCCCTCCATTCCAGAAAATACATCTTAAAGGGATAGTTCACTTTCTTTGAAGTGAAATTGTATGGGGTACATTTCTGTAGACAGTATATTACATACAGCAAATATCAGTCGCCATGCCCCCAGTTTGGAGAAACAGGGGAGACTCTGACATGGAAGCTAAGCAGTATGAGTGGAGTCAGCAACAAAATGCATTTTTTGCCACCTAAAAAAAAAACAAAAAAAAAACACACACCTAACAAAATCAATATCAGTTTAAGTGTATGGTATATTGAGAGTGTTTTCAGGCTTCGCCTTCATGACTAACAGTGATTCTCCCAAGAAAAAATTAAGCCGTTATATTTCTTTCTTCAAAGCCAGACTCCATTGAGAGAAACAGTAATTTAACGTTGCTGAACAAGGAAGCCTTTGGTCTACCACTGCTTTGATCGGTTAGTTAGTCTGTGTTATTGTGTGACTTTGACATTTAAAAGGGTTAGTTCAGATTCACCAAAGTCACGCAGTCACACAAGGTAACTAACTGACTGAAGCAGCCGTAGACCAGCAGCTCCCATGTTCAGCAAAATAAAATTACTGTTTTTGTAAACAAAGTCTGGCCACTTTTGTCTGATCACTTTTGTCCGGTTTATATCATTAATCATTCAGTAAATGTGTGACTGATGCTATTCACTGCATTGAGTTCTTCAGAAATTTGATTAAGTCGTATGACACCCTCTCTTCTCCTTTTTTTTTTTTTTAAACTACAACCGAATAACCATTGAGCAAGCTATGACAGAAGCTGTTTGGTAAAAAGCACCAGCAAACAGTGCAATGAGAACGGCTGCCAGCCTTAACTGTTTGTTATGTGCTCAACACTCCCTGTCCCTGCAAGTATTCCCTTGAGCTATCAAGTTACACTACTTAGCCTGCCAGGTTTCATTAACATAACTGAAGGTAGACAATGGAGTGACTGTTATCACTGGTGTGAGAAAAAAAAAAAACAAAAAAAAAAAAACATGACTGTAGTTTAGTTTCAACCTTCAAATCTCTCAAGCCTTTCATGGTGAGATAAGAGAAAAATGACTGGTCACACTTAGGCATGATCATAGGAAATATACAACATAAAGTCGGTGTCACCCGATTCTTCAAAAGTGACTTTTTGAACTCATTATCATGAATTAGTGACTTTGCATGGTCGTGAGATTTACACATGTATGCAACCAGGAGTAGGTACATTTCCTCAAGTTCTCTCTCAATTAAGTTCCTGTTGATGGGAATGCAACATGACCTTTGACTAGCAAAACCATCTCTGAAACCACAAGACTACAACTCCGCTGACAGGATGTATGGGTACAGATATTAGCAAATGTTCTGTGAATTAACAGCTACCTGAGGAGTTGGAACCGGAGGTGGTGGCAGCCTAATGATCAGAAAAAGATATTTATGGGTGGAAGGCGGCATATTTAAATCCCCCAGCTCACAAGGAAAAACCCTCCCTCTCTCCATAATTACTCTGTCAGACTGTGTTCTTAGTCAACCACCTTGCTTAAATGAAAGTAACAGTGATTTAGTGAAAACTAGAATTACTGCCAAGAGTTTGTAACCATAACAGCAGACAATCTTTCAAATATGGACATAGCTGCAAAGAAACTACAAACTCTAAAGCGTGGATGCTTCTCACACATCTTCAACCTGGCAGTGCAAAAGATGTATACAATCAGCACAGTTTCGAGGTTGGCACCCAAGATTAGTGTCAGCAATGCTCCCTCTGATCAAATGTGTCCAGTCCAAATCCAGTGTTATGACGTTGAGTAATGGCCAGAAAAGTGTTTTTTGAGGAACATTATGATGTCACAGGGAAGTTAACCTTTGACCTTTTGGATATGAAATGTCATTGCTTCATAGTTTTATTCTTTTGGATATTTTTGTGAAATTTTGTCATTATTAGCGTATGAATTCTTGATTTATAGCCAACAACATGTTTTGTGAGGGCACAGTGACTTTGACCTTTGATCACCGAAGTCTAACCAATTCACTGTCGAATCTAAGTGGACATTTGTGCCAAATTTGAAGAGATTCCCTCAAGGTGTCTTTGAGATATCGTGTTCACAAGAATGAGATGGATGTGAGTTCACAGTGAACTTTGACCACCAAATTCAAAACAGTTTGTTGTTGAGTCCAACATGCGCGAAATCTGAGGAAATTCCCTCAAGGCTTTCTTGAGATATTATGTCACTGGCGCGGAGGCATAAACAAGAAAGAAAGGGGTAAACCCAACCATGTTTTCGGTTTAACACATGAGGTAGAGTTAAATGCAAAACAGATGAACATAAAAACAGATATTGTTCAACATCTTTTCAGGTGACAGAAAATTACTGGAAGCCATGTCACTTCTGATATGACAACTCCGATACAGCAGTTCTTAAAGGCTACCGTTACCTATATCTGCCGCAGACTCTCTAAACAAGCATTTGGAATTATGAGAACAGTCACAGTTTCAACCACTGAATTAGATTTGAAAGTAACACTGCAGGCAGACATTTGGTTTCAATTGGTATGTTTCTATCTAATAAAGTGATTTTTTTGAGACCCCCCCCCCCCCCAAAAAAGAGGAACAATGTAAAGAATAAGAAAAGAGACAATATGAAATATCAGAATTAGGGAATTCCATCGCCAGGTTTTGAGGAACTAAAATATGATTCATAAAAGTATAGCATTCACCACAACACACACCTATCACAAAATGGAAGGTCTTTCAGCAATTTAAACTAGGTCAGATATTGATATCAGCTAATTATGGCTGTTTAATACAGTCTGAAGACATACATGGAACATTATATGTAATATTCTGATGCAGAAACAAATGTTAAATGGCAACACAACCATGACATTACTCCAGAAAGCATATCAGTATATAAAGGCATGCTGTTGCTTCATTGGTTTGATCCATTCATCAGGCCACTCTTGTCAGGTTTAAATCTTAAAATCGGTTTGCAAATGTGTTTCCAAAAAGTACCGAAACTGCAGCTCCGTCATCAGAGATGACATGATAACTCTTAAAAGGCCACGACTACCAAGATTTGCCACAGGCAGTACAGTCATCACTGCTAAGTAAACAACCTAATGGAATTTACGATGAAGTCTTCTCTTCGTGTATAATTCTAAGAAGTGATATTAATGGTATACCTATCATCATTTTAATCATTTCAAATCACAAAAAATAATAATCTAAGTAAAAAGTAAACCAAACACAGAACATTTTGTTTGTATAGTGGAGCAAGAAATATCTTTTACAGAAGAGTGTGTAAGTTTCTTAAATTTTCATGCTTACAGCTGTGCTAATGATCAGTATAGAAAATGAGAGACAGAGGAAAGAAATGATACAAATTAAGTGTGAAAGAGGAAAAGAAAACACTGTCGGATAAGAAACTTTCTCTGCTTGCATCATGATATACACCTAATATAGACACTGTATGACATACTGGGGAATTTGTGGTGAGCTTTACTTTCTTTCTGAGAGCTTTGCTTATCAAAATGAACTTAAAATAAAAATAAGGGAATAGGCTCATTTCAAAGAAGAGAGCTGCCCTTCCTGTCTACTCTTCCACTCTACACTCAGAGTGAAAGCCATGAATTAAATGATAATCATTTGGATTATTTCAGTGGCATTAAAGGGTTGTAATAAGTATACTATGGAACAGTAATATCAGAATCAGAATCAGAAATACTTTATTGATCCCCAAGGGGAAATTGTTTTCGTTACATTGTTTTGTCTACAGATATCAGACAGTTAAATTTAATCCTTTTTAAGACCTGTTCAAGACAGCTTTTAACCAAATTTAGGACAGATTTTCGGACAAATCATGTTTTATTCATTTAAGCATCGCATTGTCGGCAAGTGGTTAATATGTGGTCTTGTGCAGAGTGAGGTGTTATGTAGGGATATGGTTATTAGAGTGAGTTAAGTTCATCTGCATTTTGCCAACTGGTAAGTGCAAGTATGATGTAAAATGACAGTATTATAGTTTTTTAAAGATTTGTGACATTAGAAATGTGGACTTTTACAAAGGAAGGCTTCACAAAAAGAAAATAAAAAAATGTATAAATGAAATTGGATAAAATGTTTGTCATAGTTAAGACCTAAAATTAAAATTTAAGACTATTTAATGACATCTAAGGCCTTATTGTTGTAACATGGAATTTAAGACATTTTAAAACTTTTTAAGGACCAATAGACACCTTGAATATAGACCAATGACATATCATCATACCAGACATATCCGAAATGTTCCCACACTGCCGACTGAAGGAGCTTTTTGGCAGAGGTAAGGCTGAAATACCAGCTGCTTTTATCAGTGCTTCAAGTGAGCAGCACACATGTAACGTGACTCAGGAGAGGAGATTTAACAGCGCAAACTGACTTATGAGGTTTCACATGGTAGCAATGCAGGAATGAGGACACCAGAGATATCGTAGCGTCTACGGTTCTTAAGGTTATGAAACCAAGACGTTACATAAACACAGGAAAAACTGCTCAATCTCGACATCCCGACTATGTCCTGTCCTGTAATTTTTCTCTCATTTATATATTTAAGCACACTGCATACAGTTCCACACTGTATGCCTCAAGGCTACAGTTTTACCCTTTTATTTATACAGTAGTTTGTTTGTTTGGTTCTTGGGCACAGAGACATACACTACGCATATTGTGTAAAAAAAGAGTTTGGCTACACAGGCAATACTATCTTTAAATATATATTCACTATTAGTTTTTGTCTTTTAATGGAAATGTTGATAATAATAGAGATAAACAAGAAACTTAAGGCTTAAACTTTAATATATGTGGGCGAGCTGCCCTGATACAGCCCATAGGTGAAAAATTCTGACTCTAAAATAACCTTTTGCACACACACGTTTTAACATCTTACTCTTCCTTGGTAGCTGAGCTGCAGCCTACCCTTCAGTTGCTGAGAAGTGCGTTGCTGAGAAGTTGTGATAACTGAAAGCTGCATATTTACATTGGTCTTGTTAAAGGTAGTCAAAACTTTGGTGGTGCAAATGCATGCACGTACATGTCAGCAAAAAAAGCATGTTTGTGCACCAAGTGTGTGTGTGACAGCTTCATCCCTCCTGTTCACATTACTGCGTACTTGTAATATCCTGCAAGGCAGAGCTAACCACGTGCAAGTTTCCATAACATCATCAACACACCTGTGTACAGTAAGAGAAGATTGTGGAGGTTATCTCAGTGTGTGGGAAGCTGTGTGCTCACATACTTGAGTGTGTGTGCCTATATGCTCATCTCTGTTGTTGTGGTTGTGAATGTGTGCATATGCATGTGTGTGGGTATTGTTAAGACTGCACTGACACGTCTGTGCTGTAGATCTAAGGTGTCTTTTGCAGAGTGAGTGCGTTAAGGAGAAAGAGGGAGAAAGAATTACAGATTTGTGTCAGACATTTACGCTGTATTTGTAGATTGACGCAGGTTGTTTCGGGGAAATTGTCCACTGTAGACGTAGTGAAAAGTTTTTATTGTTTTCTCCTGCTTTTGTAGTTAGAGAGGCAAGTGTCTGTAATTTTCTTTCCCTAACTCTCATGGGTTACACTTTTTGAACTCGTTGGATTTAATGTTGTCATTGATGGTATCCAACCCTGAAGTTTCCCAAAAGTGTAAAAACTCTAAATGAATAAGCGCGACAGCTGTCCTGTAGTTAAGTGGTCTGGTTTTGTAAAGTGTACAGTACGTCTCTGTGTGACTGTGTACGTCTTACTGAGGTCTAAGACGTCATCTGTCTTGATAAGATCTTCAGGTCTGGTCAAAGGCAGCTGCGTCTCGGGTTCTCCCTGAAGCTGAAGTGATAGGGATCGCAACATGAAGAAGACACGGATTGCCTGCGTGGAGAGCAGAGGTACCACAAAAACAAACATGCACAAACACAAACAGTTAGAGGTGTTACATTTAAGGGACACCCCCCCCCCCCGCCTAGATGGCACTCAGCTGGTGGTGCTCAAAACACATAAAAAAAATCCATTTGAAAAACTCAACAGCGATGTTTCTTTCCGGAAGTCATGATCCAGTTACTCAAGATAATCAAAGACCTTCTTATGACCAGTATCATGTAGGAACTATTTTCCATCTACCAAACTATATCCGCCAACTGCATCACTGCGCAGAAGGAGGCTAGCTCACCAAACACCACTGATCTAGCCGAAGTGTTGCAGCTCAGCTGAGGAGGACTCCATTAATGTTCACATCTCATGCTGTCATGATGTCATGTGGTAAGAAGGTGTAGTTCAGTAAAGAAAGTAAATAGTTCTGACATGACACTGCTCACAACAAGGTCTGTGGATTATCTTGAGTAACTGGGTCATGATTTCTGGAAAGAGACATTGTTATTGAGTTTTTCAAATGTATTCCTGAGCACCACAAGCACTACAGGTAAGACGAAAAATGTGTATTTTTGATTTTGGGATGAACTGTCCCTTTAAAATCAACCTTCCTGTCTGGCACTGGGAGTTACAACAAACCAGTATAAACAACAAAAGAATGACGGAGCTCCACACAATCCTATGAGAAAACCAAAGGACTGTGCCATCAATCAAACAATGTTTTTATCAATGACAGAATCAGGTTAATGCAGTTTATCTTTCATCTAAGCTTTGGAGTGCCGCCTTTCTGGTGCCATTTGTTAACAGAATGATGGCACTTTTGGCAGAGCACAAAACCAAGAGAATGCAACATGCGGTGTACCTGCTATGACAGTTGCAGTGTAACTATACTGATACTGGTTTATGTAAACCACTGAAGTAAAAACTCTTCCACTTTGATGTGCCCTTGGGCCTCAAGAGGAAATTCATATTTCACTCATACAACCTGACTTCCCAGGAACATAATAACCTGCTTGAAAGCCACTCATTTCAGACTTAAGTGTACAGTGCAATAAGGACTGAGCTCAAGTGTGTGTGTGGACGTACCCTGCGTGTCTTCTCTACGTCTCCGCATGGCAGTCTCTTGACAAAGTCGATGCCAGTCAGAGGGGTGCCGGTGGGTGGCAGCAGCACTGACGCATCCATCATTAGATATTCCACATTCAGGGGTTTACTCTGCAACATACACATACGCACGAGTCCGGACAAGTACACATACAGCGCCCACACAAACACAATAATTTTCTTGTAGGCTCAGGTGAATCATGCTGTTTTTCAAGGCCAACTAACCGTCATGCTCCTGTATTCATCTTCAAACATGTCCAAGAAGATCTCCTCCCCCTGTGATGACATGACAAAATTGGAAGCCAGTTAAAAAACACAAGGCAGAAAATTTGTGGATTAAGACAGCTACAGGAAATTTGGAGGAATCCTAAATTTCAGAGTTTCACTCCCTTTTGTATGAAGTGAAACTCAGCTGTCAGAACAACAGAAGCATTGACACAATAAGTGCGTATGCATACAAGCAGAAATATGCAAATGCATCTTTTGTGTCTAATTATACAGCACAATGGACACACTGGTCTGAATTATATGCACATCTTACTTTTCATGCATGTGTACCCACTCACTCCTCTACACTTTGTTTTGTTTTACCATCATCCTGGAACAGTGCCAAAGCAGCCATTGCTCAACAGTGAAACCCATTACACACTGTTTTTAGTTGTGAGCCCTACTGGAATGTTTCTTTTTTTAAACAGAAGTAGAAAGAACAATGTTAATGCACACGTGTTTAAATTCTCTATAAGCTAAAACTGTGATGATACTTAAAGGGCAGCTCCATTATTTTCTGTCAAACCTGATGTAGGTTACTGCACAATGTTGTTGTTACATATAAACCCCATAGACTGTGTAAGATAATGGACGTAGCTACCATGACGTCACCCGCTGGTTTGTGGACCGCCATTTTGAAGCCTCAAATTTGGCATTCTGGCTGTCCCTATCATGGTTTTCTGGAGCCAGAAGAGACCATGTTTACATGAGAGGGTGGAGCTGTGGAGGAGCGAGGGGTGGATCTGACTTACAGATGATGTTGGCACCTTGCAAACAACCTGTCACTCAAGCAGCCCCACCCTTAAATATGCATAACTTTGAGCCTTAATAAAATGCAAATGGACCAATTATTTGAAAAATCAACCCATGAACAGCTTAATGGGGAAATCAGCTATAGAAGCCAAACTGTTTTTTGAACCAGGTAGCAAACATGTTCATTTCCGCTGTAATGTTGGGTATTTTAACATGGGGGGTCAATGGGGATTGAATTACTCTTGTAGCCAGCTTCAAGGGACTGCAGTTTTTGGCACTTCTGCATGGCTTCATTTTTCAGCCCTGCAGGCTGCTGCTCGATAAACTCATGTACTACTGTGGAAGCCACATTAGTTTTGTTCCTAAAGTCACACAATGACACTAACAAACTAAACAATCAAGTCAGTGGTGGACGAGTAACTCCCTTGTGCTCTAAGTTATAACTATTGTTTTTGTCAATGGAGTCTGGTGGCTGTGAAGAGGGCAATAAAACAGCTTTAATTCCCCATCAGAGAAAGTTGTCTAACAGCAAGGTGAAGTGGTAAACATTCTAAATAAAGAGTTTACTTAAACTAATCTTAATTTTTTTTGGTGGTCCTTCAGCTGCAAAGCTTCCGAGCTTACACTCTTCCTACTCTCCATTCTTACAGGGTTTGAGGGAGAGAAGAGCCATCAGCACTTTGTCACAGCTAATGGCTGAGTGGGAGCTACTATTTGAAAAACACAGATAAGAGTGCAAGTGGACCTGCCCTTCAACAAGCTATTGTTGTGTACTGACAAGACTTGTTCGCCCAAACTCCCGCTTTCATGTTTCCCTTCGCTTTACCACTTGGGTCATATGACATGACTCATATCCCCTATTGTTATCATATATTCACAGGTGACTCATCTGTCTGTGCAGAGTGTAGAAACAGTGTATGGAAGTAAGCACATTCTCAAGCCACGTCCTGATAAGCATCATGTTCTTTGTGGATAATGTTGTTCACGTTCTTTCTGTTTGCGCTCACGGTCACATTTCTGGACAGCTTCCAAGTGTTACCATATTCTTCTACTGAGACATACAAAACAGTGACTTACTAAACGACGGTTTCTTATTTGGGGATATGAAACTGTTGCACGCCCCCCCTTCCAAACACCACCACACGAACAACACTGTGCACAAATCCTACTAATCGGCGCTGTGTCCCAGCACATCAGCCGCATGAATGATCATAAGAGGGAGAGGAATTCCTGAATGACATTTCATCAACAAAATGATGTCTTGAACCAAAACAGGAAATGCTGGACAGATAAGCTGCTTGGACACGCACAGTTGAACGTCTAAGTGTACAAAGCAGTGATTGTTTTTATGTTCATATGATGTGCACGTACTCATCATCAGCTCTCTGCGTTCATGTAACCACACTGATACATCTCGGATACAATATTTCATAGCTTGAAGTAACAGAGATTAACATGTTCAATACAATAAAAAATGCCCTAAAATTTAATGCTTTGTTGATCGAGGAAAAAATTAAACCAAATGACAAATGGATAAATCAGCATATCAGATGTTTCATATTTAAAATAACACTTTTTTGTTGTTTCCTTTTTTATCTTTCATAAATCATCCTCCACTACTTTTATCAATTCAAGAACATTTTCATTGCTTACGAAGGTGCTCTTGAATTGGTGAATGCCGTTCTAAATGAAATTGCAGTCAAATGGTTTCATATAAAAAAACTAATTGAATGAGTAATGGCCAACATTACTTATAATATGAAGCACTAATGACTTTTTAATTAATTCCCCAGTTTAAACATCTGATGTTTACTCATGTCACATCAATGATCGTTTTATTATGGCAGTAATATGATGTTGACACAAAGAGGTCTATTCAGCTATTCTGTTTCTGTACACAGTGTGCATTCAGCAGCCTTATGCATCCTAAAACTAAAAAAATAATAACTCAACTAAGTCTAAAAGATAATGGGCCAAAGCTGACTCACACCCCAGTCTGCTGTGTGAAAGTTCTGTGCTTGACCCACTCACTCATCACGTCTTACTCCCTCCATGGACTGAGTCACGCTTTAAACTACGTCATCTGACTTTCTGGCAACAATTACGTGATTATTTTTTCTTGTAAAATTACCACTTCCATCTTAGAGAATATTAGACATTGGCGAGTACAAGTCCTAACCATATCCTAACTGCTTCTGACCTCAACATGTCAACGTGATGAGTACTAGCCAATGACAGCACGCAGTGGGATCCATAATAACGCGTCTTAGGAATGGGTGTAAAAAGATGAATAGCTGCATTGTGACTATTCTCACTCAGCTGTAAACAGACACTCAGTTACATTATTTAATCCAAATATACTTTTATCAAATAAACAATTTCATTTCATGAGATTCATCATTCAAACTTGTGGTTTCCACTTCTTAAATAAAGCAGTTGTACTGTTTCATAATTTGATTCTGATTATTCTTTTTGTATAGTGTAGAAGTTTGAGAGGAAACATTGATTTAACCTGGATTTAAAAATAATTTTTAAACCTTTGCTGTAACCTGTTGGCACTAGTTTTGAACAAAAAGCTAGTTACCAAGAAAGCAATCACTATCTAAGCACTGATGATATCTTTTCATCAGGAAACCTTTTTCCATGGTTATGTTTGGAGTTAGCGTGTTGATTGCTGTGACATTTTTTCTGAATGCCAAAACAGAACTTTTCTGCCTCTCTTTGTCCTTCATTTGTACTTGTCGTGGTTGAACTGTGAGAATGTCAGCCAACCTTGACTCTGGTGACTGATTCCAAAACTGATATCCAAAGACACTCAGAAAGAAACAGAAAGCATCCACTGCACTGACGGCATTTTGCCCATGTATATAAATATGATGTTTTATAGTATACATGGGAAACACTTTCGGTTTTACCTATTACGCCTTCAGGGAAATGGTTTCAGTTATAATAAGTGGATACACTTTATACACAGAGACAAAAGTGACTTAACGGGTAGATTGTGATTCAGCCTTTGTTGTGACACGCCTGTCAGGAGGAACTGGTTGCAACACCAGATTGTCTGTTTACCTGTCTGCCCTTTAATCTTTTGTTTGTTTTCTTTATTATTCTCCCTAAATTACTGTTTTCCTGTCCATTTGCCCATCCCAGCAGCTGTTTGTCTGAGCAGCTACACCAGCAGGAGTTGCTCATGGTATGACTGTCAGCTGAAATCCTATTGTGCTTCAACAGTCAGCAGTTTACTAAATATTTTGCATTAATACCAAATGTTAAACAGAGACAGTCTGCTTGTCTGAGTGTGTTTCCAGCTGTCAGCCGTCGCTTAACTTGTTTTTGTGTCTTTATATACAGTACATATATATGTGTGGGTAGATGGGAGAGAAGCACTTATTTATGTAGGTTAGTGGTGCATATGTGTTTGCATTTGGTAGATAAGTGTCTGGTTATCTGAAAGAGTGTGTTGGTGTGTGTTTATGTGTACACTCACCTTGTAAAATCTCCGCAGTAAATGCAGACTTTCTTCTCTTGCACCCTGCAAACACAAACATGAAGTACAAACATTGTGGAAAATTGCAAATAGACAGCCTGTAGCATCATTCATGTGACACAGACGCAGAGGTTACACATCTGTGTCTCCTCTAAATGTGTACCTTAAAAAACAACAAACTGTTGAGAAACAAACTGTGCTTGTTATAAAAATGTAAATCAACCAATCCCTGAATTAGCCAGGGAGCTTAAAAAATTGTAGTATCTTAAATAGTTCTTGAAGAAAACAAGAATAATGTGTTTTTTATTAATTGTTGTTCTTTTCCACATAAAATACAACCTACAATCACTGGATAAAATCACATATCTTGATCTTGACAAACAAAATTACTTGCAAGAACAGACTTTCTCACTTCTTCAAGGGAAACTTCTGTTTTTTTCCAACTGGACTCTATTTTCTCATGTTTTTGTGTCCCAGTAACAAATGGTAACAACATTTTTTGAAACTGGTCCAGTGTTGAGAGCGACCCTTGCAGCCAGAAGCCAGAAAATGTGATGCAATGTAATCCCTACAAGCAATCAAGCACGATTTAATTCTGCCCACTAAAATATTTGTTTTGCCTCTGACAGGCACAGACTGTGTCTGATATCATAATTAAAGGGCTACTGTAGAGAAATGAAAAGTTTTCCATACCTTTTGCTAATCCTGTCTTAGTGTGCGTAACCAAGTCTCGCTCTCGGAGAAGTCTTGTTCTGATATCTCGCAGACTTTTCCACATTGTCACGGTCAGCTTAATATTCAGCCATGACATTAAAAATCTTTTAGTTACACTAAGCTGGGTTTCCTTTACTTCAATGCAACAAACTCTTCAGGTACCTGGAGTCACCTCTCACAAGATTCCAGTACAAGACTTCTCCTAGAGCAAGGCTTGGTCTCACCAAGAGGTGAGGGAAAACGTTTCATTTCTCTTTTGGGTCCTTTGCGTAATGTTTTCGGACACTTCTAATAACAATCTGAGCCTGTCAGTGGCAAAGACAAGCACTTTCAGAGGACATAAATTGATGGTGCCTGTGGGGATTAAATTGTAACCTGTTCCACAGCTAAATACTGGACCAATTTAAAAATAGAGTTGTCTCCATTTGTCACTCAGACACAAAAACATGGTAAAAATTAGTCCCAGAAGTTTCCCTTTAAATCGCTCTACCTGGTCATTGCTCCCCAACAAGCTTCACCAACTCAGATCTCTACATGTAACCTCACCCCTTAATGTAAACTAAGCCTGACTGAGATATGCTCCTTTGTAACCAAAAGCTCAAATACAATCATATTGGCAAAGCTGCTGCAAATTCAAACATTCTGGGGCAGAATAATCACAAAACAACTTGTCAGTTAGCGATGTGTTTGACAAAATGATGTATAAATAATCTGCATATACAATATTAGGTTTAATGATTCACATAAAGGAATAAAACAGAATAAAATGCTTCAGTCCTCCATTCAAAACAAATACAGTACAGCAGTCTCACTAAGTGCTAATTAACACCATCACTAATTATATCTTTTGCCTACTGGCTGTTTCTGAGAAAGGTTCCCACACCTGTCACACCTTACTGTTAGTGAATCCCAAAAAAACTTAATAGAAATCATTTTTTTCTGCAACCGTTACACAATGATGTCACTCCAGTGAAGTGTTATGCAACACCATTTCCTTTAACAGCAATTAGCACTGTCAGAGAGCTAGAGGAAGGAATGTTATAACAGCCGCTTTAAGCTTTATTTCCTCCCAACGCCGATAACACTACTCAACAGGAGGACATGTTAATCTTTAATCATGTAGTTTTTAAGCAATGAGGCATTATTGCATTTAGTTTTATGCATTATGTTTTATGGTTTAAGATATTTTTCCTATGTATCAATATATTTTATCTCATAAGGCATGAGCAATATTTTAAATCTCATTTTTTTTATATATACTTTGTCAATGTTGTATTGTATTAAATTGCTTGCAGCTGTGTGTAGCACTAATAAAGTATATGTTATTTTATCTTATGCTGAGCCAGTGTTTTTCCTGCAGTAACATCAGAATGAAAGTAGTTTTAGATACAGTAATCCCTGAACAAGGAAGTAAGCCATGTGTGATTAATACTGAGTAAACTAAACCTGGGAATGCTGGCTAGTTGGTTTCCTGTCAGAGATTAGTGATACAACTAGCCTACTATTTCCCCACAGCAGAGCGGAAGGAGAGTTAGCAAGGTCAGGGGCGATTTAAAATAACATAATTTCAAGGTCAGTTCTCGGGCATTGTATCTTTCGGACGGCACATAAAAGAGAGCCAGAAGCCACAAATTAACAAAATAAATTTTAACTAAAAACAATGATGAGATTTCTTGGAAAAACCGCCAACAGTACCATTTCAGCCAAAGGCGCACTGCTCAAATTAAAAGGAGCTCTACAAAAAAAACTACCTAAACATAAACAAAAAAAAAAAAAAAAATAAACTGTGTCAGAGGTTGGAAATTCTTTCAGCAGAAACTCCCAGTGATTTTTCACTGACTGATATCAACAGTAGGTGAAACCTGGCCTCAGAAAAAAATACTGAAAAATGACCATGCTCAGGTTTCAATTCACTTTTTAATTAAGTTGGATTAGACTGTTTTTTTTTTCTTCAAAAATGAAATTCCAACAGGAAAAAACATCACACAAGCATCAGCACAACTACTTCCTGTAACTCCTGTAATGAACAGAAACAGGACTGCAGAGAAAAAGAGGGTGTGGAGGATTACCCTGAAGTAAGAGAAGAGGAAATAAAAACATTTCTCAGAAGGATGAGGAAGAAAAATTGAGTGCTGTTCTGTGGAGAGAGGAAGAGGAGTCAGAGGGAGTAAATGAAGAGGAGGTGACTGATGGTGACAAAACAGTACTCACTGAGACACCCTGCAGCTGTGGGTTCTGAGGAAGTGATGAATTAAATTTAAATGAGTTGTTTTACTGGTGTGGATGGCAACAAGATCAAACTTTTCACCTGCCTGCTCTGTCTTCCTGATCCCTGACATTCTGCATGTGTGTTTGAGGGTTATGGATACTGTGTGCAATATGCTGACAGGATTAGGGTTGCGTATCACTCACATTTGAACTGATAATGTTACCTGGAATCCTGTAACTACACCCAACAGTGCCTTTTATCAGTTCTTTACTCTATAACAACAAAAACTGAATTTTTGAACAAGGTGTAAGGGTGACATAGTTTCGCTCTCTTTCTCTCTGTATTCCAGCCAGTCAAAGGGTGAGTCTGTTCCTCTGCCTTTTTCTAATCACACGTAGAACTAAGCCTCTCTCTGCTCGTCTGTCACTCTTCAGACACAACTGACAAACATGAGGAATAAGTATGTAATTTAAAAAACACAACAACACAACATGCGACTGGTTTACTAGGTTATTTCTAAAAAAGAAAGGAAAATAGATAAGGAGCTGAAACTGTTGGTGCTGCAGTGATAGTTTTGGTTCACTGGAAAGCCAGCAGGCTGCGGGGCTCAGTGGCCATCTTCCCAGCTTTGGGGCGCTCTGCAGTGCTTCCACCTTCTGTCTGAACCTTGTGTTCTCCCTCAGATGCACCCGCAGGTACCAAAATATGGCATTTGGTTTAACTTCAGTCTATGTTTAGTAGTACTGACTTCAGCCAGTACCCTTTAAAGTACCAAGATCGTGTTAGTGCTTGTACACAACCCTAGACAGGACTGTACGTGCGAGTGTAGCGTGTACATGCTTGTGTGCACTGTACCTCCAAGCAGGCCAGATGAACGTCTTTGATGATACAGTTGTTTCCAGATAGCACCGACTGCTTTAATAAAAGGCAGCTCAGCTCCAGGGTAGCTAGACGCACTTTACCATCTACACACACGAGAAATACATATGTATATGTATAAGTAATGAGGATAGCATACTGTAGTTCCATACTGGCTCTACAAAGCAAAGTTCACAGATAATAATAATGTGTAAAATGTTGATATTTAATATAAAAGGAAGAGACAAAAATGTGTTCATACCATGAAATGTTTTTTGAGCTACATGTCCAACAACATCTTCCACTACATTTACATTCTCTTGTAAAGAACTTCTTGTAATACATGTGTTTGCACCTATGCTCATATGTTTCGCTTGGAAATATGTAAATAAAATAAATATCACAAAAAGGTGTTTCATTACGTATGAAACAGCGCATGTAAATTTGATTTCACATTCATCACACAGCTATGCACAGTAATGGGAATTCAAACTGGAATATGAATGGCTTGTATTGGTAATTTAGATAACTAAAGAAATTTAAAATGTAACAGTCTGAAAGGCAGGTGACTGAGTGTGTGTGTGTGTTACCTGGCTGTGCCGCCTGGCTCATAACTCTGATCAGTCTCTCTACCAGCACCAGGCTGTAGGAGCTTCTCTCCTGGTCAGGAACTGGCAACTGCAGACGCTCCAAAAGATCTCGGTTTATGCCTACAGACGGACAGACAGATAGACAGACAGGCAGACAGACAGACAGACAGGGTCAGGAAAAAAGCTGTATGCAGATTTGGTGGCATAAACACGAATACTGTGATGTTATAGTATTGGTAAAAAAGATTATGACAGAACACAGTCTTGTCTTCAGTTTTTTTGTCCACTTTTAAGTCACTTGAGGTGTGGCATTCTTTAAATCAACCTGGATTTTGACATTATGGTATATTTCAGCCTGAAGTATTTAACATAAATGTGGTCGTTGTGACTCTATGGGTCATGCTAACTTTGCATTTGCTACCTCCACTGGAAAGATTTGGGGCAACGGGGACTTGTATCAAACAACAGGGATGTAAATCACTGGTTTCATCACAATAGATGTTATATCACTTGATACAATATTTGCTAATATCAGTGTCTATCAAAATACAATTTTGATTTGATTAAGTTCAAAAGGCCTGCAATCAACATGAGATAATATCAGTAAATATCCTCATTGTCCCATTATCTGCCTAAAAAAAAAAAAAAAATCAGCATCAGTTTAAGTGTATGTTGTATTAAGACTATTTTCACAGCTCTTCCTTGGCGCCAGGCAGCTGTTTTCACCGGCCACTGATCAGTTAGTTAGTTTGCATTATTGTGTGACTATGGCATATAAAAGGTTCGTTCACATTTTCTAATGTCACACAATAACACAATCTAACTGATCAAGGCAGTGTTAGACCAGCGGCCCCCGTGATCAGTAAGCTAAAATGACTGTTTTTGTCAATGGAGTCTGGTGACTTTGATGAGAGCACAGATGGGGAACTGAAGCTGTTAACAGCTTCCCCGCCGGTTCAGGTTATCTGTGGCAAGGTAAAGTGGTGAAAATATTCTCAACATTTCATACACTTAGACTGATATTGATTTTTTTTTTAGTTGGGACTTTTTTTAGGTGGCTAAAATACCCTTTATTACTGCCCCATCCACAGCTGTGCACTGCTGAGATGCTTTGGTGTAATTCCTGTCTACTTCTCCAAACTGAGCGCATGCTGACTGATATCTACTCTGCGTTACAAACTGACTATTGATAAATACCTCAAACAACCCCGGTTCAAAAGATTCGTACTATCCCTCTAAGTAGGAAATGAATAGATCTCTGCCAAACACCCCAGAAATGAACCAAATGTAATAACTTCTGTTGAGACAGTCAAGTCCTGTCTTTAGAAATATAAGCACAGTGTGCAGCCTATATGGACCTTTAATATGGATGCCAGTTAATTTCATTTAGAATGAGCCACACCAGGGCTGGAGAATAGCACCAGACACCAGCCAAATGCGGGTAAAATATGCAGGTGGCTGCTAGATTTGCTTCAGTCACCTGCCAAAAATACCAACGGGAATAGATTGAGTGGCTGGTAAATTTTGGAATCCACCATCCACAGTGGCAGGTGGACAAAAAAGGTAATTTCCAACCCTGACTATCATGAATGAACCAAAATGAATATACATGTGTAAATGACAGGAAATACCAACCTTTGCTGTGTGAGACAGCGTAAAGCAGGCAGAGGACAAACAGGGCATGGTAGTCATCGGTGGTGCAGTCGAGAGCGCTGTACACCATGTCTAAGAACGGTCTGCAGAGAGAAGATCCCACCAGTCCATAAACACTTCTGTCTTTCCTTTTATTCATTCTTTCCGCACATGGACCAAAGTAACAGTTTGATTTGCTCAGATGTGTGTGTACATGTACCTGCTCCTCTGCGTGTGTGTGCGGGTGGCTGCGGCCGTCTTTTCTTCATCTGTGATGTTCTGCTCCGTCAGCTCTGACACCTTACACTTCTCCATCACCACCATCTCTATCTCTGTGCACACACACAAACATATACTTTCTACTTACTTACATAAATGCCCATAAGTGTGAAGTTTCTTGGTTTAAAAAAAACAAAAAACAGTAACATTCACAACACACATCCTCAACAAAAACACACACCATAGCTGTGAAGACAAAAATTAGCTTTTGTCACCAGTGAATATGAATTTAGAGTCTGAGGTGCTTCCTTCTCAACCTTCACTGGCTCCAAAAAAAAATTGATAAAATGTGTTAAGGCAGCATAGATGAGTCAATCAGTGTCTGCGTACGATTGATTAGAGGACAAAACTACAAACATGATGATTTTCAATGCATAAAATGCACTATTTAACAGCATTAAAATGTAAGAAGTAATTCAATCAATGATGTACAGCCTGTTACCTACAGTAAGTTACCTGCTGTCCTTTAAAAAGTTTCTTATTTTCTCTTTACTTATCAATCAGTTAAACAGGGTGGGTGTCCTTTTCCACCCCAAATGGTACATGTCTCATTTTGAAACTATCTGTTCCTCTGCAGCCCACGATGTTATTTGTGTTAAAACCCATGGCGTCAAAAACAATGTGCATTTGCACTTTAGAAGTAATTAAAGTTGTGCAGCCCTGCACAAGACTCTCTGCATACAGAGTCTACTCAGTGAGAGTAAAGAAGGAATCATTTCAGATTAGTGAAATGCCATTTTTTTTTTTATGTAACACACACACACACACACTCAGATACTAACACACACATGCACACAGAGCAGGAGTGAGAGACAGGCGGAGAGGTGAGGAGCACAGGATGGATGGTGTGTCACCGTGGAAATGGGCAGTCTGCTTCCATGGAGATTGTGTTGGACATGTGGTCAGTGGTAGCCGTGGTAACCATGGGGAAATTAAAAGGTGCCAAACAGGGGAAGCAGCCGAAAGAGGAAGGCCTCATCTCAAAACTAGCCAAAGAGGAATTTTTGATTTTATTTGTTTTTGCAGTTTTTTTTCCTGCATTTTTTAGCCTCAACTTGTAACACTGTCATGATTTGACATTTGTTTTTAACTAATGTCTAATTTGAATTTGACAATAAACAGTAAATGCATGGAGATGACAGACAGTAATAGTTATGTGCACATCAAAGTAGGCGACTAGGGATGGGAACTGATTAGACTTTATTGATATCAACGCCATTATTGATTTTGCTCATCGGTCTGATAGGAGACATGGACGTTGTTTGATCATGTAGCACACTATTACTCTACAATTCTCTAGTTTAGCAATGAAATGTATAAATTACACTGCAGACTGAATTCTGTACTCACAGTCTCTACAACAGTGATGGGACGGCTAACTCACACATATGAACGGGTCAAACGCGAGTTGAATATGCATCAGCAAGTCTGCGTTACAGTACAACTGATATATGAAATGTCACAGCACTGCATCTTTATAAACACATCTGTTGCCTGCATCCAGGTGCTGTTTCACCACCGTATGACAGAGTACAAGTAGAACAGCGATGTGCTATTGATTCGCCTCACAGACAAGCACAAACCCTCACCTCTAACAAACACGCAGCTCCATCTTACCCAAATGCAGTACAAAGCTGTATCATATGTTAGCTACTGTGGCAATATATTTCATCGCACAGTAAAATCTTTACATAGCACACGCAATATATACATTGCACTGTACAACCCAGTAAGCTGCACTGCTGTCAATCTTTCTTCTATTGAATATTTCTTCCTCTCCATCATGACTCCGTCTTGTTGCAAGTTTCCAACAGTGTAAATGCATGAGTTTGACGTCACTGTTTTGCAATGTGCGACTGTCAGAAAAACATGTTAGCATCTGTTAAAAGGAAGTGACAAGCCTAAGAGGCACAAGATTTCAACAGATAGGACGATTTTGAACTGGCTCTCAACTGTAACTGGTTCTCGATTCCCATCCCTAAAGGCGACCAAAATGAAAAGCAAAACAATCAGAGCCCATCTCCAGTAAAATTTATGCTGCTGTCATCTTTTTAGTCTTTCTGTCTTTTTAAGAGTTAGTTTCTCTCTTTTCTGTTTGGAGACGAGGACTGCTGCTGTGGTGGCTGTTGGGTAGCCAGGGTGCATCATGGGAGACTGTGTCTGACTGATGGGGGTAAAGAAACACTGACAACAACACAGTCCTGTACTGCTGTGTCTGATGAGACACGCACTCACCTTCCGCCGTCTCCCCACTCGCTCTGCTTCCCTTAGAACTCCCACCTCCTCCTCCTCCTACTCCCTCTGTACCTTTTCCCTTCTCCCTCTCTCTGCCTCCCTCCCTCTCTCCTCCTCTGCTGTCGTCGTCCCAGCCCTCCTCTACTCCTCCTCCGCCGCCTCCTCCCCCTCCCCCAGCCCTTTCGTCATCCTCCTCCTCGCCCAGGTTCTTGTAGTTTGGCCTCTTCTGAGTTCTCTTGCGGCCTCGGTGGCGGGACAGCTCCAGGGAGCGCTCCAGAGACTCCGGGGGCTTGGTGAAGCGACGCACACCTCCTGCACTGGCCTTGTGGGGTCAGAGAAGAACAGAGAGGTAAGGGTGTGAGATGTGTGTGTGGAGGAAGACAGCACATACCTGAAAGTGATGGTCATGGATTAATTAAATATTTATACATATACATTATGTAGGGATCCTTTCTGGTGATCGTAAAAATATTTTGTTATCATATGATTTCAAAGATGTTTCACTAAAAATAAAGCAATGGCTGTTACATGACTTCACTTTTGATTCTTCACATCAGTGGTAACACAGTGCCATACCTCCCAGTATGTGCTGAATAAAAAAGGCATAGAAACGCTCAAAACAAGTGAGAAAAGAAAATGGGAGGGGTGTGTTCAGTCAGGTATTGATATTCTGGAGGAAATACACTCAGAGGCAGGATACTTAGAAGAAACTATCTTTCCTGTTTCCAGGAAGCAATATCACTGCCACCCTTTACTGGCAGAAGTGTGTGCAAAAAAAGAGACACACATCAACACACATAACACATGCATACACAAAAAACACACTTATATCAATGATGTGCCTATTATCTACTCACACATGCACACAAACACCGAGCCTTACGGTAAATCCTTCTTGCCCTATCTTGTTGATCAAAGTCTGCTAACACACAAAAGCCTCTTCCTCCCTGATATACTTTATCAGAAAAAATGACCACTTCACACACACTCACACACTCACACACACACACAGGCTTTGAGGTCACATCGGTGAGGCCATACTGGAACTACAAATAACCCGCTTCTCACTTATAGCCCTCGAACTTGCACCAAAACGCAGATATGCACACAGGAAACAGCTGGTAAATGATAAGATGGTGAGCAGAGATGTCAACACTGACTTACAGTAAAACTGAGTTATCGTGATGACAATAATAACTACTGCTGCAAATTGTTTTTTTTTAAAGATTACTTTGGGCCTTTTGCCTTTCATAGATAGTACAAGTGAAAGGTGACAAGACACGGGGGAGGCTGCATGCTGCAAAGAGCCTCAGGCTGAAAACTAATCTGGGTAGCCGCAGTAAGCAACCTCCACCAGGTGAGACACTAGGGCACCCCTACTATTGCTTATTCTAATGATAAAACTGCTTTACTGCTTCAGATAAAAAAAAACAAACAAACATAAATGAGTATGGCTGTAACACAAATTTAAAAAACAATACATAAAACTAAAAACTAAAATAAAAAAGTGTTCTTATGGAGCTCTGAAATACTTAAGTTCACCTTCAAACACCATAGTTTCCTCCAGTGGGCACACACACCTCTGTCACTCCCATCCTAAACAACAGAGCACCCAAGGGCCACATTTTGAGTCCCTTGCTGTACTCTCCATGCACACATGACTGCGTAGCCACTTCAGACTTCAGACCACATCATCCAGTTTCCTGACGACACAGCTGTGGTGGGCCTGATCACAGATAACGATGAAAAGGCCGAGTACCTCGGTGTCCATGTCACTGAGGGCCTGACATGGGCACTGCACAATTACTCAGTGGTGACAAAGGCAAGACTCCTGCGCCAACATCGCAACCTGCTACAGAAACAGCACTGAGCAGGACTGCAGGGCGCTGCTAAGAGTGATTCATTCAGCTGAACACACTATAGGCACTGCTTTACCCTGCCTAAAGGATGTTTACATCAGTTGCTGCAAAAATAAGGCCAAGAGAATCATGAAAGATCTCAACCACCCGGAAAAATGCCTTTTCTGTCTGTTGAGGTCGGGAGGAAGGTGTCGGTTACACCAGGCTCAGGAAGAGATTCTACCCTTAGGCTACAAGGAACATAAATTAAGACCCTTGCCTGATCCTAAACGTAATCCCCACAGACTTTACTTATTATTACACAATTTTGAATATGCCAAGTCATTAAACTTAGTAGGTATTTTAACAGTAAATAATAGATGAATACATAGTAATAGGTCAGTACTGTAGAGAGTTCAATGCTGCAGCAACATAAAGAGCCACTGAATACCAATGTAATCCTGCTTCTGTTGTTTTGTTTATGTAAAAAGGTTAAACTATGTTGAAGAAGACAAAGAGGAAGAGGATCAGGTATCTCACACTGAAACTAGGTGGCCCTATTTCACTTCACTTCTTACGCTAACACAAACCACCAAACGCACACACACGAACACGTGAACATGTAGGTACATCAAAACACACATGTTCACCTCGTTTGCAGTGTCAGAGGATGAAGACACATCCTCCTTATGTGCCAAGAACAGCTCCAGTTTCTCAGCATACACACTTACTGGAAGGAGCTGTGCGTCAAACGAATCAAAACTAAAAGCTATACTTTCTGTAGCCAGTTTTTCTGGCAAAACTGATTCATTGTTCGATGATTGTTAACGCTAGAGTTTTCTTTTTTTTATTTCCTCTGTTTATTCCTCCCTCCTGTCTCTTCCCTTCCTCCTACATCCCCTCTTGTCTTCCTCTTTGGCTTGTCTCCACATTCTCATTAGAGGAAAGGTGGACTTATGAAGAATAAACACTTAAGAACACCTTCACTTCACCTCAATCTGTAAAGAAGTGTTCAAGGAAATACTCTTTATTAGGACTGTGAATAACAAGATAATTCAGTGAAGTGGTTGTTAAAGACTAAAATGTGTTTTTAATGTGTTTAAGATTTAGTCTACTCTATTTTTAGACTATTACCTGAAGCATAATAAAGCTAAAAGCCTTAGCAACTCATTTCCACAGAATAATTGGAGACATGTTTTAAATCCAGCCTGTAGCCAGCCAATAAAATCACTGATGTCTGTTTCATCAATCTGTATCACTGGGTACATCTTAGGATCGTACTGTAGTTGCTGCTTAAACATGGCGTGTACGCTGTCAGACATAAACCACAGATTAGCATCAGTGTGTGTTGCACCTGTTAGCTGACTATGTTCTGGTAAACCGCTCACACTCTGAGCCTATGCTGAGAAATTAATGGAGGTCAGGGAGCATGCAAGGCAAACCTACACACACACACACACACACACACACACACACACACACACACACACACACACACACACACGCTCAGGCAAACCCCTGCACAAACACAGTCGGCAGCACATCAAAATAGGGCACCATTTGCTGGGTAAAGATATACCTATAAATGCATAAGTAAAACAGCTGCATGTGATTTGGGGAAAAAGGTACAGACATGCAGATATTGACACTGTGTATCTAACTGGTGCACTTGCAACTAAACACGTGTACAAAAGAGAGAGAGAGAGAGAGAGAGAGAGAGAGAGAGAGAGTGAGAGAGAAAACCTCTTCCAGGAAAGAGATTTGGGTTAGGTGCGCCAGCTCTGTCAGTGTTCCATCATGTGACCTAATTTCCTGCCACATCACAGACAAACAGGAAGAACCATTTGACCACCTGCACAGAAACACAGCCCATGTCTCATCTGCCTGCGTTTCATCTACAATAAATCAAACAATAACACAACGTCACTTCTATCTGATGTGGAGGAAACATTTCATATCCGCAATCCAGCGTGCATGTAAAAAAAAAAAGAGGAGACTTCTATGCAACTTTGTAATCATCTCTTAGGAATATTCATAGACTTTTTCCACGAGAAACCATTGCCCTATGTGCCGGCAAATATGCAGAAGAAAAAACATTTGAACACAGGTATAAGCGCATTCAAGCTATACACAAGGGCTCAAAGACACGCATCACTTCAGGTTAAAATTGTGAAACGATTTGAAATACTAACCAGTCTCCTACTCAGAGTAATAAAAGCTTGTGTGACTCCTAAATAGAGAAAAGATTCATTCAAGTCATGGGCCCTGTTTAATCTGCTGGGCTTCTAAGGATGTCAAGCCATCAAATTGATCAGTGGCAAAACTGTACAGAAAAACATATGAACTAATACAGAAAATGAGCCAAATTATTGGTCTAAAAATAGCACATCTCAAATCTGTTTATCTTGTTTATTTTATTTGATAGAAAATCCTAAATTTACTACAATACAAATATCTTTCTAATCTTTGGACAACTGCTACACTAATGTTAAAAAAATGCAACGTGTGGCATTTTCAAAGTCCAGAAAATGCAGAGACAGGGATAGGCACTGCTGAATGAAAAGCTGGCAGGTACTAGTTTGGGTCTTTTGTGGTAGACCAAAATTGTTAAGACATCACGCTTCAACTCACATTCAGTGAAAAGGTAGGCTGCTTCTTACAACAGCCACAGGTCTAGCACACACAAAAATGCACATACACACAGCACGGAGAATAACCACAAGGGTTCTCAGAAACGCTCACTACCTCAGCACACCCACCTGCCTTTACAAACAGATGGTCAAAAAAAATTAAGAAAAGGGGGTGGGGGAGGGGTAAGGGAAGAGAAACTGAATCACGGAAGAAGAAGAAAATAGGAGGAAGAGAATTAGAAAATGAGATGTGAAGGGAATCAGATGGGGGAGATCAGGGGGAGTGAAGGGGGAGACAGAAAAAAAGAGACAAACAGAAAAGGGAAATAACACAGAGATACAGATGTAAATACAAAGAGACATTCAGTTAAAGGCGACACAAATACAGAGGGAAAAAAAAGACAGATAAGGCGTTTTAATCCAAGACTATGACAAGAGAGAAGACGGAAATAAGGGAGAGTGTTGGAAGAATGTACAGAAGAAAAAACAATGTAGATAATTAGCATACAGCTGCCTTGATGTGGGTGAATTATGAAGAAAACCATGACCCCGCGATCTCATAACCACCTACACGCACCACTGGAACCCCATTCTTTGTGTGTTTGTATGTGTGTGTGTGTGTGTGTGTGTGTCTGCTTGTGTTGGTACATGCACATGTATCCATGCGGTTGCCTGCGTAGGCGTGCTTGTGTGCATTTCTCGTTTTTGTGCTGTGTTTATGTGTATGTACTAGTGTGACTGCATCGCAATGTACAGTCTGCCGTGTGTGTGTTTGTATTTCCCATTAGCATATCTATGATTCAGAGTCTGGACGGGATTGTCTGCACACGGTTCACGATAACGAGGTGGCTAAGCTGGCAGAGCTAGTATTGTTAACCTGGGGTGTGGGTTCTATGCTTCTGCAACTACAAAGTCCTGATCAGTGGTAACTGTTGTATGGGCACAGTGCAGAGCATCAGCAATTAGCTGGCCAGTGGGACACACACACACACACACACACACACACACACACACACACACACACACACACACACACACACACACACACACACACACACACGCACGCACACAGGGACTCACATGCATTAAGACGCAGCCGCCATAACTCCACCATATCTTTACATAGCAAAGAGCTCTTTGCTGCTATATCATTGTTGTGAATGTTGTATACAGCTCCTTTAATGGTGTCTCTCTGAGTGTTGTGTATGTCCAGTGTTGTTGTGTTTCTGGCTGACATTTTTGTCTGTCCTGTGTGTGTGTGGCTTTTTGATGTTGATACAGATGTGTGTATGTGTGTGCGTTACCGTGTTCTTGTGTGTGCTATGCATGTCGGTCTGCGGGGTGAAGACAGACAGATCTCCATTGAGAATAACTTCGGCCAGGGCGTTGACCATTGGCTGATAGTGGATGATCAGGAACACCTGGAAAACACATAGACGTACACAATAAGGAAAGTAATCAGAACATCTTTAAAAACATGGACCATTTATTGAAAATAAAATGAAGTATATTTGATTTCTTTTTGCCTATGTTCATAACTCCAGACAATGTATCAAGAATAATACAAAATGACCCATGTACCTCACAAAAGATATCAATTACACTGCCAGATTTTCAGCAAATGTTGGGCCGTTTTGCCCGCAAGCTGTGAGCGTTTAGACACACAGAGCTGGATTGGCGAGTTGATCCGAGGTGACCAATTTTCGCCTCGTAGGGTAGTCATATTGGCGGAACGTTTTTGGAGGGGCCGTTGATGACTTGTGGGAGGGGCTTTTAATGATGCCACACGTGCGACCCACTGGCGTGGATTCAAACCAGGAAACAGCTGATAGCAGGAATGAGTATCTAGCAGCATTAAAGAGACGCAAACCAGAAGATGAGCAACTGGGGAGATAAAGAATTGCGCACCCTCCTTGCCCTCGCTAACGAGGAGGCCATTAACCGTCAGATGACGGGAACCGTGAAGGACGGGCTGATGTACGAGCGAATCACCGAAGAACTGACCAGCCGCAGATTCCCTCGGAGCAAGGCGCAAGATGTCACTGTTTACATCACACGCTGAGCTACACGTTTTGTTACTTGCTCACACCCCCCATTGCCCCGAAAAAGGCACATTCTGTATGAACAAAAGTAGCCGGCATTTTGCTGCACTCCCCAATTTTGTTTTTATACTGCCAATACTGAACGAAGACTGATTGGGCTTTCCTGCAAATTTGCACAATTCCTATTTAAAAAGGGCTGCTGGCTCCCAATGATTAGCTCTGTCCTGCATGTCAAACAAAAGTCTAAACAGCATACTTTGAATTCTGAGTTTAAACTTTGCAAGCTAAAGGAGTTCATTGCACATGTTTAGCTGACACGGAAAAAGAATGCAAAGGCCAAAAAGGCAGGTTGAAATTTAACCACATGACTGTATATCAGTGGTTTGGTGATGGCTGGTTGAGTGTCTGATGTGTGTGTCACTTACTTGAGACAGCAGGTAGAGGGACACCTGAGGGTTGATCTTTCGTTCTTCAGACTAAAAAAAAAAACAAAACAATTAAAGGCCAGTCAATGTCACACATACAGCAGGTCCATAGATACTACCTTAAAGAAAATGACAGGAGCAGTAAAATGCATAATGAGCTGTAACTAGAGAGCGTGGCGAGACAATGGATAGAGCTGGAATGATTTACTAGTCTGATAATCATTTAATAGCTTAAAAAGGCCTGTAGCAGCAGTTTGTATATTAAGCCAGATGCCTTTTATCTGCTTACACTGTCCTTTAATGCTGTTATTTTCTAAAGCATTCGACAAACCATTAAAAACAACTATCAAATGTATGACAACTTTTTACTGCATCCATGTTGGATATTTATTTGTAATCCATGTTGAGTTTCCAAACATCACAACTTAAGAATGCAATACTATAATAGTTGAATAGTGATGGTTTGTGTCAGACCTTCATTTAAGCATGTGAATGCACCACCATGACTGATTCACAGGACACTTTGCCATTTAAACACTATTAAAACTCAAATATATCACATTTTAAAATCACTTAAACAAAAAACAGTACAGATATTTGTTTGTATCACACATCAGTTATGTTGAGGAAGTAATTTTGATAGTGTATTTAAATTAAAACCAACAGGCTCCTAGAAGGAACAAACATTTGAAATTAGCAGCGCTGCTTGCACCAGTTTGGAAATGGTTGTCAGTAATGTAAGTTTAAGTACATCTAATTTACTGGGCTGATTGTGCAAAAACACTCGTATGGTCTTTAAAGTAATAGATCAGGCAAATGATTTACTGGTTCCACCTTCCCAAATGAAATTTACTGCTTTTGTACATCTGTATCACTGTCAATGAAATATCTTGGGGTTGTGGAGTGAGTCAAGTTTCCAAACTGCATATACTTGCTGACCTTGCCCAACAGGCTTGACTTAACAGGTTGAGGAACTCACTTGGTCCTCAGTCTGTTAGCCTATTAAATCAGTGTATGGCTTTTTAGGAGCCTGGGTCGAACACTGAATATAGTGCGTAATCAGTAATATGTTGCACTACCTCCACTTTTTGTAACGTCTGCTGTGATGTGTAGCGTCTGCTGTAAGATTTTGTTGTTTGGTAAATGTTGTTTTGTATTTTTGTATTTGTGTGTATTTATGTGAAACAGCTGACGTCCTGTGACATGAGACACATTTCAGAATTCTTTCTTACAATAAAATCAAGTCAAATCAAATTTAAAGATGTCATCTTGGACTGTGACAGATCATTTCCACTATTTCTGACATTAAAAATACTTAACAATTCACTGATCAATCACAAAACTAATCAAAAGATTAACCAATAGTGAAAAAAAAGTTCCTTTTTTTATAATGTGAATTGATCGTCAATATGGCCTCAACTGAGATAGAACTGTACACAGTTTCTCTGACGGGTTCTTTAACACATCCGTTTACTGAAAAACATGACTAGGTGTTAAAACACGTCATGCGCTGACAGTTAGTTTGGTGTTAACATATTTTAGGCATGAACGGAGGAAGCAGCTTCTACATGACACAAGCGCTCCACTTATAACGTGCTGACATCAGTGTAACCTCATTCATTTAGATACGCAGAGGGTAACATACCGTCTCAGGGATAACTAAAGAGTAGACATAGAGGGGCAGGAACAGACGGTTGAGGAGGTGGTCAGTCAAAACATCATTGAGGAATTCACAGTTGATGATGAGGATATCGTTCAGGTAGTGCAGGTGGTCAAGGTGCTCCGCTACCAGGTCGCTTAACTTCCCTCTGTTCTTATGTCTGGGTCACAACAAAGAGGCAGAGAGACTGAGATGTTAGAAGAAAAAGAAAAACTTTCAGGAATGAAAAAGTTATAGCCTACATGCTTTATTGTACATTATTAAGACAAATTTCATCTTGATATGACACTGGTATGAAAAAAAAAACAAATTTACCAAGCTTGAAAGCTATTTAAAAGTAAAGATTTACACGCTGCATTCAGTGATATGAACTTTTTTCTTTTAATTATACTATTATGCAATGAATATACAGTGTATCATGAATGGAAACGTCATCTGAAGAGCACCAGGATAATGTTACAAACCAGACATGCCTGACACCTAGAGGCCACAGTGAGCATTACACTGAGAAACACACGAGAATAGATGGCACTCACTCTTCATCTGTCTGCACACACTTGTCTAGTTCGATGACATGGCTGCCAATAAACCAGACCAAGTTGCTGAAATATGGCACCGCTGTCTTATCTCGGATGTAGTGCAGCATGTGCTGGTTGTCCACTGGAGAGATGAGGGTCAGGATCGAGAACTGGGTTAGGAATGTCACCAACGCTGCTCACAGGTATCAAATACCCACGCACACTCACATGTACACACACTTTGTGATACTGCAGAATTAGCAGAATGTGACAGTTAAACATGATTAAAAAACAACAAAACCATTAAAATTAAGACATAAATTAAGAAAATTAACCAACCACGTTAATCAAATTAAACACATGAATTGGTCCATTTTTAAGATAATATAAAGGGAATACTACTGGAGTGGGATTAAGAGAGAAGCCAGTTCAGTTCCAAATTGAAGCAACAGTGTGACTGGGGCTGCTGTGTTTAGGCAAGAAACAACTGCTTCTCCTACTGATCTTATGTCTGTTTAATCGAGGCCTGTGATCTGAGCCGACACACATGAGTTCGTCACGCTCACTGATGCTTTCTGAAGAGGAGTTATCTTTAGACAAGACATCTGAGCCAGATTTGGTCCAAGTTTGTATTAGTGGTAATGAAAGTCACAGGATGAGTCAATGTCATATTTAAAAAAAAAAAAAAAAAAAACTTTAAAAATTTCATTCATGTGCAAAAGTTAAAGGGGAATTCCACTGTGCTAACAGCTCAAAGCTACATTAGCTACTACTAGCATAACACAGCATTTCTGCTGCACCAGTGGTGATTGGATTATTTATTTTTTTATCTGTCCACTGTGAGTCTGTCAGTATTAAAGGAAAGCAATGCTAAATTTGTGGAGTACTTTTAAAGGGACAGTTCACCACAAAATAAAAAAATACAGTTTTTTTCTTTTACCTGTAGTGCCACTCATCAGTGTAGATTGTTTTGAAGTGAGTTGCAGAGGGCTGGAGATATCGGTTGTGGAGATGTCTGCCTTCTCTCCAGCATAATGGAACTAGATGGCACTCGGCTTGTGGTGCTCAAAGTGCCAAAAAATACATTTGAAAAACTCAGCAGTAATGTTTCTTTCCAGAAATCATGACCAGGTTACTGAAGATAATCCACAGACCTTGTTGTGAGCAGTTTCACGTAGGGAATATTTTTATTTTATTTCTACTTAACTACACCCGCCAACCGCATCACCATGCAGGAGAAACTGTGCATCTACTCATGGATGAGAGGCTCATGCTTGTGAGTGCGAAATGTAAACATTAACGGCGTCCTCCTCGGCTGAGCTGTAACGTTAGCTAGCTCAGTAGTGGTGGTGATTTAGCAGTAGATGCACACTTCCTTCTGTGCAGTGATGCTGTTGGTGGGTGTAGTTCAGTAGAGAGAAAATAGTTCCTACACGATACTGCTCTGTGGATTACCTTGAGTAGGTCATGATTTCTGGAAAGAGATACTGATTAGACATCTCTATGGTAGATATCTCAAACAGTCTGCAAATCGCAGCAAAACAATCTAGACTGATGAATAGCACGATGGGTAACTGTCCCTTTAACACTGGGCAAAGGTCTTCAGTGTGAAAAAAACTCTGGTGTTTGCAAATACTTCTATGCATCTGTTTTAATGTGTTTGGAATAAAAACCTACTCTAATTCAACACACAGGGCACGTGAGGGAAAACCAGACATTCTAGACAATCACTTTAGGATACATTTGTTCTGTGAATGACATCTTAATTGACTTGAAATGTGAACAGTCCTAGTGTGGTAACACTTTCTCATGTCGTAGTCCAAATGCAAATAAAAGCTGATAGTAATCTCACAGTGCCAATCCACACGGGTCAAACTGAGACAAGTAATGAATGAGCAGCCAAATCAAATGTATGAATTACATAATAGCAGAAAACAAATGGACAAATCACAAGCTGCCACTACTCAGAGTCACAGTGTCATTCCAGCTTAGTCCCTTTAGTGGATAAATTGAGGATTAAGCAGAGGGTGACACTGACTAAATAACCACAGTGACCAAAACTGTCAAACCCACCACCAAAATAACAACCAACATGTGGGGCTTAGCTGAAATTAAATATGTGGAACAATTAATCCAAGAAAAAGAAATTAAAAAAGGCATGCAGTTTTTTTTCTGCATGTATGTAGGTGGGTGATACAGATTGATTTACAATAACAGGAATTGCAAGGATATTCATACCTGTACATTTATAACAAATACACCATTAGGTACAAATAGGGCTGGGTATCAACAAACACTGAGAGGAACTGAGTAACAATAACTCATTTTAAACCAGCTTTTGTAAACAAATTTGAGGCATTAAAATCAATATCACAAGTCTCATTTACAGCAGCTATACTTCTAAAAATCAACAAACTAGAACGACACTGACTCATGTTCATTTAAGGGAAAGACAATAACAACAAAACATGTTTCTAGGATACCCAGCCCTAAAAAAAGACTGAATGAATGGAACCAACTTACATGAAACTGGAGTTAGGCAGATGGGGCGCGCAGAGGGAGGAGGGAGAGGAGGAGAGAGACAAGGGAGAGGAAGAGTAGGAGTGGTTGTTGAAGAGGAGGAGGAGGAGGAGGGAGAGGGGGAAACAGACACAGGGTTAATGTGTGTAAAGGGGCGGCTGTGGAGGGGTGGAGGCTGGGAGGGACCCCGCAGGTATTTTAACAAATGCAAACTGCAAACAATGGCATATCTGGCAAAGGAGTTTACATGTTACCTAACATTTTTATTTTCAGGGTATCACATGGCTTTGCACTGTGCAACATGTCATCAAGAGAAAACTGGACAAGCAGCAATAACCACATAAAAAAAACTACTTTGGTAGCAACAGTTGACAAATATCGTCACACTAGCTGAATTAGTTTTAATGCTGGATAAAATCCTTTTCCAGGTTGTCATTTGTTGCAGTACATGACCCAAGGAATCAGTAGGAAGCATCAAACTGAAATGTTCAACACTGTGATGCTTAAAAAAAAAAAAGAAGTCATTTTTATTTGAACATTCTGACCCATTTTTAGTTGTGACACAGCGAGTATTTAAAGCAATAACCTAAGATTTTTTTATTTTAAGAAATGTCTATTAAGTTGCTATCTATTGCTGAATGAGGTAACACAATAGTGACTGAGCTTTTGGCCCACTGATGAATATATTGGAAGATTTATATATTCGCAGTATAATAAACTGGGTGTTAAGGGTGACATTTGCAGGAAAAATGCCATATTAAGTTACTGCAATTGCAAACGGAACGTCTCCTACTGCTGTAGCTTCACATTAGAAGCATTTAACTGGTGCAATAAGTGTTAATTTTTATTATGAAATCATCACAGGAAATGCGATGTGTTTTTCAGTAGGGGTTGGTGTCACTACTCAATACCTTTAAGGTGTCGACAAAAATAACCCAGTAGCAAGCAGTATTGAAACTTCTCCAGTCAGAAACTACCTGCAATCAATCTTTTTTGTACCCAAATCTAGAAAAATAAATCACTCTTTGTATTGTTTTGCTCACAGCCAATCACCGCAAGCATTTTTTCATTTAATATGACCTGTGATTGGCCCACTACTGCAGCTACAACCCATAGTGGTGTGGCAAAGTCGAGCGCAGTGTATTTGACGGAGTTGGCAGTTCAGCGTTCAAAAATATTTTAATAATTTGAATACTTTCAAAATGTATTTGTGTAAACATTTTATGGATGTTGAGGAGTGGCTATTTTACAGTTATTTTATGCAAACTGAATGCGTCCATTCACATAATGGGTATCAAATGAGGTACTCTTTTGGTACTGGTATCACTTTAAGGGTACTGGTGTTAGTACTGGTATTGTCATTTTCATAAACGATACCTAGCCCTAATTTTCTGTAAAGTTAGCATTTACTGCTATTGCTGATTTAAAATGGGACTACAAAACAAGATAATAGACATTTTATGCATTTTTGACAGCTGGTCACTTTGAAATATCAAAAAGCAGTCACAGTGAGCTGTTGGATCAAAGCTGCAGGCTGCACACCTCCAACTTAGCGAGGTAACCAACTCCTTTCATTGCCCTGCTGTCCACAGACTCATACTGTGTGCAGTATAAAGGTTGTTCACAGAATGACAGAGAAAGGCCAATTGTTACCTGACTTCTTTACTAAAACCACAATAGTTTGTTTTGCTGCCCGCTGAATTCTGTGACCTGTAGTGTTAAACTGCATTTACTGTTCCCACTAGTAACTACAGGTGTCGCCAAAACTGAAATCTTCAAGATTGCCTCTTTAAGTAATGGGTTAATTTTAGTAAATAATTACATCAGGGGTTTGAAGTGTTATTAACTTTTTTTGGCACAATCACATACAGCTTTCACTGCATAAAATCACAAAGCAATCATTATTTTTGCATTACAGAAGTATCTCAGCCTGTACGTCAGGATACAGATGTTCTGTGTTGATCCCTGACAAAAAAACGTCAGAGTTGCTGCACTAAGTTGATGCTTCCCTCTATAACAGATTCCTTACTATAGAGTAGCCCATAGGCAGACCAGCAATGATACGTTCCCCACACCATTAAGTTACTTCAAAAATGACTTGTACTTCTACTGTGGTTAAAGTCAGTTGTGTTAACTGTATGACGTCACTGTTGGGAGTTACGGAATCAAGACTTTATGGACGACGAAAGACGCAAAGTTGTGCAAAGTGTTCCATGCAGGGTTAGACAAACAGGTACGGAGACAGACAGGACGCCATAGTTGATATGTTGCAGTGACTGTATGTTGAGGAAATGTTATGTATAGTGAAGAGAAGCATGATGTGGAGAAGAGGCCAAACCCGCTAAATGCACCACCCGCCTCCCCTGGAGTGACAGCGGCCAGCTCAGAGCCCCGAGGAGCCCAGAGAGACGGCAGGAAGAAGAAGCAGCACAGTGCAGAAAGCAACACAGCTTTTACAGGAATCCTGCTGTTTGCAGACTCACAACATCACTGTTGAGTTGGCCCTGCACTCACAGGACATTTACTTTGAAAAACCTGCATGTTGCAATTGATTTCTGGGTGGAAGGATTTTAAGAATGACTTTGCATACTGGGCAGAGTGGGCTTACTAAAGAGTTAGTTCCTTCATAATTAGTAATTCGCACGTGAGATCCGTGAGGCGGTGATACTGAAGTTTGTGATAACACTACCTTGGGCGTTGCACACATGCAAAGCTTAAATGTTAGCTGCTGTTTCAGGTACATGGGTTCAAAAAACATTTAAACAAGTTGGTTCTCTTCTGATTTATAAGATGCTAGATTATAATAAATCTAATACAGACTATATTGTTTCTGCATTAGTTAGTAACTTTACAATTTCTTTCACTGTGTAATGGCAAAGTATGTAATTCTTCATGGGTATTTGGCTGAATATCCGTGTGACCACAGTTGGCTTGTTACAATAGACAAAACGAAGGGCAAATGTTTGAATTAAGTATCGGCAGATGTTACTGAGATAACAACAAACGTACAGAATAAGACAAAAGAGAATTCTGAATCAGTAATTAACAATAGGGAATAAAACCCTCCATTTGTCCCCAAAGTAGCCGATCATTTCCCACAGCGGCATGTTTGCACATCAAAAAAGAGCCACACAGCTGCTGGCTGACTGCAGATTTTCAAGGGTTACAGCAAGTTCCTGCTGTGTATAGATAAAAGTATTTCTACATATTTTTTGCAGTTCTGCCATTTCAGCTGAGTGTCAGAGGTTAACAGCTTTCATCTGTCAGGTTCCGAGCAAATATTTACTGAATTTCTAGTCTGCGTTGTTGACGTGCTGTCTGAGAAATCGGAAGGAAAGACATGTGCCTAATGGCAGATGGTATTACTGTAAAAAACTGGTCGGGTGTAGTCGACCTGACACCTGCTTGGAGTTACTTTAATTTCTTTGACTAGTACCAGGTGGCTGTGAATAATGGACAGATTTCCACATACTACTTCAGTTACAGACCTTTTGAAAAACTTAAATTGAAAGACTGTGTTAAAATGACAGCTTAAAGAGGTTTTTAGTTGAACTACACACTTTTAGAGAGCCACTCTTTTACACTAGAATGATGAGAAATCACACACGTTAGAAGGCAAGGAATTATTTTCGGCCAAAACTTCAGCAGACTGTGTATCTGCGTGTGTTCATCACAGTGTTACCTGTTAGTCATGCTCATGCACCAGAAGCAGCAGTGAGAAAGAGGGCAGGAGTTCAGAGAGAGGCGAAAGGCAGTCCCAGCATCTTGTGACTGTTTGTGTGTGTTTGTGTATGCACCTGTGTGTGTGTGTATGGTCAGCATGTGCGCATGCGTGCTCCTGGCACTCACCTTTGTAGACGTTGAGTGTGATGGTCCGGACTGCGATGCGGACCATGCTTTCAGGGTGGTTGAAAAACTTAATGGCCTCGGTGTACAGGGCAAAGTCATTAGTGTGCTGTGTGTGGGAGACAGAGAGGGGGCGCCGGTGAGCAAGGCACGGCATTGCATGGCTGTGCTCTGGCCAAAGACGACCACAGAGCGAGAGAGAGACAGAGAGAAGGCAGCTAGTGGAGACAGACATTCTGGGCAGTATCGCATTGTTAGGAAATGACTTAATGAGAGTAACAAAACTATTTTAGTTCTCTATTTAACTGAGAAAATGTTCTGCAACTTTTGGAGTGCAAGTCTGGGCTTTTTTCAGAATTACAGGCTGGGCAGACAGACAATATACAAAGGTCAAAGTTATTTTGAGATGCTACAGATTAGACAGCCTGATACTAAACAAGGAGGATTCCTCCACCTTCATAAACAACCAGCCCACAAGCTGCCTTGTGGACTAACTCAAGTCCTACAGAATTCATGATTAATGTCTCATGACTCTTAATATCCAGTCAATATGGATGCTGTATAAGATGGGTTAGTAAGCAATATTCTGTTGCTGAACTTCATATCGAAAGATTAGTATCAAGCGAAAGAACACATTGGAAAACTTTCGATTTGGGAGTTAACACTCAACAAGGCCAAGCTAAACTAAAGGGACTTTACAGAGGCAACACGTGGTAACATAAGTAGATCTGCACATGACAAACCGGCTGCTCTGCATCTTACAGTCATCTCTCTCTGTGCCAGTGCCTGATCCTCTACCCAATCATTCTTCAGTCACTGCGACCTCCAGCCAATCACAGAGGAGGGCCAGAAACAAACAGAGGTCACAGCAAGTGAAGAAACTTGACCCTGACACCAAACCCAAACCAAGAGTGTGTGCTCTGGTCTTAAAAATGTCACTTGTGTAGATCTGACAGGAACAGAAGTGGCCGAAGTTATCCGTTATCCAACAGCACCCTCTGGTGGTGAATAAAGGATAAATCAATAGATTATAAATTATATATCACACATGAAGAGAGAGATTAATTATGAACATGACTATTGGATTGTGAAAACAAGGGAATGAAGTTCTTCGTATTCTAGATATGATTTTGTAACAGTCAAGTAAAATTATTCTAAAGTAAAACAGCTATAGGTTATTTAACCACATATACACATACTCTCAGATCTACACACTGGGTCTGGATTTGGTTTCAGGGGCAAAGCTACCATCGACAGTACACCAATAACTTTCCCCAGCACACACAGGCCAGTGGAAGGACTACAGATACTGCTGTAACACTGAAGGGTAACAACATCATCAGAGATTATTCAGGTGGTCAGTTTTTTTTGGTAGCACCATCTATTACCACACACACAGACACACAGCGACAGGCCTGGATGATAATATTCTGTTAATAGTTTAAATAAGGAATAACAACAGTTTGAGAAAACAGTGGTCTATATACAAAATATTCCCTTAAATGAAGGTAACATTGACACTTGTGTTTGTTTCAGCTGCTGAAGAGAAAGATGACTTGTAAATGACATCAGCTTATCAACCCATCTGCACAGGAAGCTGATGTTTTGACAGAGGAAGTGTGCTGCTGTAGACTGGTGGATAAAAGTAGCCTGATAAGTACAAACACAGGTCGACCTGCAGAAAATACAAATTAGCTTGTGGATTTCTAACAAATTAAGGAGCTGTGAAAAATCTCTTTTGCCGCACAACAAATATTTACAGCGAGTGATTTTGTGTACCACTGTAAAATATCACAAGTTGGTTAATTTAAGCAACAGGCTGTTTCTCTCAGACTGCCTTTCTGGTTTTACTATTCTGTTTCATCACTCTCTCACTTCATTCTTCACCTCTATGTTTCATCTCTTCCTTCCTCTGTGTGATAGTGAGCGCAAGTCAGAAGTTGTTGACACAGAATGAAAGATCCTCAAGTCTCTCCTTTCTTTCTTTCAGTCCCTCTCCTTCTTCCCTCTAATCCCCCCATCTGTTCATCGGCCTCACCTCATTGTAGAAGAAGTGCACGGTGTGGTTGTTGAGTTTAAGTGACAGGGTCTTGAGGAAGGAGATATAGTAGGCCATGATCTCCTCGTCTGAGAAGTCAAACTTGTGGACGATGATGGAGTTCACGTGGTTGTTTGACAAGAGGTAATCTGAGAGGAGAGGAGAGGAGAGGAGAGGAGAGGAGAGGAGAGGAGAGGAGAGGAGAAGAGAAGAGAAGAGAAGAGAAGAGAAGAGAAGAGAAGAGAAGAGAAGAGAAGAGAAGAGAAGAGAAGAGATCAGTGGATAGTTTCCCTGCACAACTTTCATTTTTGTGCTGCTATCATGAGATCAACAGTGAGGCTGGGCTACAGCAGTGACTGATGTACACAGTGAACATGACAAAACACTATTAATTCCTGCTGAGAAAATCGCCACAACTCTGATTGTGATACCTCTACATTCACCTAAATGCAAGCCTTGGTTACTTTATTAAAGACAACAGCCCACTTTATAAATTACAGTATCATCTGCTGAGTCTTTGGTTGCCTAGCAACAACAAAAAAATGCAGCAGGCTGCTCTGCATTGTATGTTTCAACAAAGGCAGGCAGTGTAACATGCCATGCATTGTTTCAACGATTAAACACTACAAAAAAACATATATACGTCTATGTGCTGTTGATTTTAAGGCAATCCAATATAACACCACTGTAATTACTACTGGTGGCATCTTTCACTGCTCAAGTTTAATCTACCCTAAAACTAATTCCTTCACATTTTAAATGTAATACCACAAACTGCAAAAAAAATAGACAAATTATGAACTAATAAAAAGAATCATTAGTTGCAGCACTAGACTGTACTATACTAAGATATTTCTAATATTCTTGTACAAAATAGAAACTAGGGCTGCATGATGTACAAAAAAATCTATTTCAATTATTTTGAAAGATACTGCAAAATAGGAATGGTACTTTCTGCATTTCATTTTCATTGAAAAAACAATGTTGATGATGGGATTTTTGCTGGGGTCTGTACCAAACAAAAACTTTCCTTTACATCTGGAATATGATTTGTAGGCTGTGGCATCTCTGTAGCACAACACTGCTTTATTTATGATGGGATGTTTTGACACATTTTATGTTAACCAAAAAAAAAAATTAAAGTTCCTGCAATTCGATGTTGCACTTGGCCATATCACAACAACCCTGACTGATACACCATTTAATACAATGGGAGTACGTTATATTATGAAGTGTCGTTAACACTACATGATTCACCAAAAAAATTAATCAAGCAGCAGTCTCAGAAATAGAACAATTTAAGAAGTGTGTTACATATTTCAGGGCTATTTAATTGCAATGTGTTACATCATATATGTGTTTAATGTTTTTATCTAGTAGTGATTTAAATGCTTACAAAGGGAAGTCTCATGGCTGATGTTCTCAAACAGTATGTTGAGGGTCTGGAGGAGCTGGACGCACACGTAGCGTCCCGACTTCTGACGCAGGATGTTCAGGAAGAAGGCAAACATGTTCTTCTCGAGGAAGAAGCTGAACACATGCAGGAAAGTGCACAAAAACACACAGCAGTCAGTTCATGATGACTTGATCTTCAAATGTAGTCATCAAATGGAAGAATGTTTCTCTTTTGCGGTGTCCTGGTGATGACCCATACCTTATTATACCCACAACGTCACTAATTTGATTATGGCCTTTGTCAGATTTCTACCCCCCTCTCTCCCCGTGTTTCCTGTCTACATTTATACTGTCAATATCTAATTAAAGGCAATAAAAGCCAAAAACTAATCTAAAAAAGAGACAGGAACACATTCAACTATCAGTTGTTTTTTTGCTATATTATATCAATATTCTGTACTCACATACTGCTCATTTCACCCTTGAAAGTTTTGCAGTTTATTACTATCTAACCTTCACTGGACCAGATCTCAGACTGACTCTAGCTAAACCACAATGAATACTGAGTTTAAAAAGACAGAGTGCTCCAGTACTTTGCCCCAGAGAAATTTTATGTTTTGATTTTTTTTACAAGAAGACCATCATCATGCTGTTGCAATAAGACTGTAAAAATTCTGAGAAACTCCTAACCAAGCAAGTTAAAAGCGACTTTTCATGTCCATGTTTATTCGAAGGGTTTCCTGATCACACAAAGTACTCTTTCAACATCCTCTGTGGCTTTTCTGCTCTTCAAAGCCATTTCCTGTTGCATGTAATAAAGCCAAAGGTGGCAAAGTGGATAAACGGAAGCAATGACATGCAGCTCTCAATGCAGAGCTGCTTCTTATTAAAATCAAAACGCTATGGTTTAATAAGCTTGAGTCCCCAGAAACAACTGAAATGTTTCGGTGGTTTTGGGGGACTTACCTGCCTAGGGCTTACAAAATGCAAAAAAAATCTTGCCTTGAATATTTTTAAATAAAACAAATGCTTTTATTTTTTTTTTACAGATATGCAGATATGTATTTTTTGACAACACAAGTATGTTAGGGTAGTAACACAAAAACGTTACTACTTTGTGCAGAGCCAGCATAACAGGCTGAAAATCAAGAATCTTTGCAACACAGAGATACAGGTTTACTTAATTTTGAATTATTATATAAAGAAGGTGGAGGTAGGAGTCCTAAGTTTCTTGAATATGACTGGTTATAATGTTGGAGAAAGGGGTTTCTAAGCTGAAGATTTACTCCAATCAGGTGATCAAACATGAACAGTAAAAATCAGTAAGGAGCATTCTTCTGTGACTCCCATCAAAGCATCCTTAAAATTTCACAGTTCATTACTTAAAAAGCGTCCATCTTTTTAAATGCATGAATGTGAGGTTATAAAATAGTCTGCACAATAAGCAAACCTTGCTTCTATGAATAGAGATTCAAATTCACGTAAATACAGAGCTGTCACTTTTGATTGCTTGAGTCCTATACAGAAATCACATCTGCATATTTGTAGCTACAGGTGAGACATTTTGCATAAATACGTGGACTGGTTCTTACTCAAATACAGAGCTGTCATTCTGGTCCCCCCAGATGAGGATCTCTGTGATGGAGCGGATGGTCTCCACTAGAAGGTTTCGGTTGTGATCAGTCACGGTGGTGTTTTTGGTCAGGACATGGTACATATACCTGGCGGAAAGACGGGAACGAGGATAAGATGCGTGGAGGAAAGTCATAAAAGCAGAGCTCAGTTTTAATGTGTACAAATCTATAATCTATCTGTTGTACAATCTATATAAAGACATACTGTATCTGGAAGCTGCTCTGCAGACCAAAATAATGACACAACTTAAGAGGAATTTGCCTGATTGATTCTAAGTCTTATGTTCAAACAAAACCCATCTAGGTGTTAAAAGAGCAGAAAAAAGAGAGTCAGTGCTATGAGCCCACTAAGTTGGAGGATCATCTCTCAGGTGTAATACAATAACCACTAAATTAAAGCCCCTACACTGTGCATTCACACAGGTGTTTTCACTTATGTTGCCTGATCAGACTGCTTCTCAGGACTCTATGGATGTGTGGAGGCTGAGCTTGATTACTCTCTAGTTAATTTGTTGCACCTGTTGTGGTGGGACAACTTTAAATTCTGCCACACTAATTGCCAGCGTAGCTCCCACCTCTTTCAACCTGAGCATAATGCTCAAGACGTGAAAAGACGTGCAAGCCCTGTAAATCTCGGTGCTTCGCTGTCCAGCTTGTATTTAACCTTAATGCTCCATGTTTGATACTGACTTTGTCCAAAGCTATTAGTGTAGTAGAGGGTCAAATTCTGTTTTAGGGTGGATGTGTCACTTTAAAGCTAACCGCTAGCTCACATGTATGTCTACGTTACCAAACAGAATATAAAAGACACAGCAGCAACCTAAAATATTACCTAATTAGACGGCTACATTCAGTTAGCTACTGTTATTTAAGCTGTTAAAAACGAAGCTAATGATAACGCTAACAGCAGCTCATAACCGGCTATCGTGCAGGCTAACGTTAGCATATTTAATGCTAGCTACTCACTTCAAATGGTCCAAGGAGTGGATGTTTTTCGTTTTCCCCTGTCCTCCAACCCAGCTTCGTGACCGGCCGAACATGGTTGTGGTTTTAAGGGGTGTAATGTTTTGACAGGCGCGTTATTTTGCTCACGTTAGTGTCCGCATCTACCCATTACACCCACTTTCCCGTAGAGATAGCTACTTAGCAAACAGAAGGTGATAGGCGGCGATAGCAGCGCTGAGGGGTCATTGCGTAACACTACAGCGTGTGGTTTGAGTGGGAGTTGTAGTTCTTTCCCTGCGATGGACACTTGATACAGCCTACAAGAGCGAGTGGGGGAAAACTACAACATTCACTTCCTGTAGTTTATCCATCCAGTTTACTCATTTGATGTACTTGAGAAATTAATTTTAAAAAATCAAAACAACCTCGATTTTATATGGAAAACTAAACAAAATTATGTGAGAAAAAGTGATATTTATAAATCTATTGAGGAAGGGGCTCTAAATGCTATTTACTTTGATCAAATGAATGGTACCATCAAATTAAAAAGGTTACATCATGTCCTTAGAAGAGATGAACGTTTTTGATTTGTTTTTCCGTCTAAAATCTATGCAATTTTGGTGGTATAGATTTCTTAATGGCAAGTGACTTTGATATTTCTGAACTATCCATTAAGCTATCCACTTTTCATCAAGTCCTCCTTCATTGGGAATTGATATATATGCATAACTTTACCCCACATACGGTTTCTATGTGGAATAATAGAAGTATATTAATTAAGAGACGTCTTTTCAGTACAAAAAATGGATGGAGAGGGGTATCTGGTCCATTACTAATTCATTAGATAATCGTGGTAATATTTAACATACGATACCTTTATGAGAAAATACAATCTTGTTTGTACTGATAGGCAATATGACAGTAACTGAAGCAATTACACAAGCAATGATTCAGTTAATTAGAGGCATGCTGATTTTTTGTGGTTATTCCACAAAAGCCTTTATTAGTTATAGTTGGATGTATTTTTAAAAAAGTAATATTAAATTATTAGGCAATATACTCACGTCAATTTGTTTCCTCAACACTCGTGAAGTGAAAACACGTTTTCCACGCAGTAATTTAACAGTTGAAATAAGAACCAGACACCTCTTTTTACAATTCCCCCCAAGGCTAGAGAAGCTCAGTTTAAAATAATGAATAAGATTTACACATGTAATGACTTCTTACACCAAGGATTTTAATTTAGATTTAATAATTTAGATAGATAATTTAATTTAGATATGAATATTTGTATTTTCTGTAACATCTAGAACATCTGCTTTTCTCTTGTAATATACCTAGGACATTACGGGACTATTTTTGATATAGTTTAACTTATAATGATCAAAATATTATGATTGTAAATTATGAAAACACAATGATTGGTGTCCAACTGGACGACAAGCCAGCAGAGTTTCGGAATAATAATTTAATTATTTTGCCAAAATAGTTTATTCACAAATGCATTTTTTTTTTAAACTAGCCCGATATGTCCTATATTTCTAAATTAGATAATTCTATACAAAAAAGGTCTCTAAAATGCTGTAAAACTGGAAAGGCCCTATGTTTTTATGAATATATGTGTAACTTAATTCCTGAATGACCACTTGTATTTTGTTGTTTTTTTTAATCTATTTTAATTTATAACTATTTATCTTTTATTATCTTATTATTTATTTCTGTCTTGAAGTTCGCTCAGTTTTATTAATACTGTAATCTGATGTACCTTTTTTTTTTTTTTTTTTACTGTAAAACAAACATCACTTCCTGTGTAGCAGTGACGATAAATGGACGCGACAGGTCCTCGCGAGGGTTCTGTCACGCTGATTGACACCTCACAGACCAATCACAGTCGAGCCTGTCAGGCGGTGAGCCAATCATGTGCCGAGGCTTCGGGTGTCGCTTCTGGTGAGGACTGTTTTGATGCAGTTAGCAAAAATGTTGGAGGGGACGTTTAGCTTTAGAAACATCGGCAGACGCGTGTATTTGTGAATGTTTTCTTATTTACCGATACGGCTGTGAACACCATAAAAGTCTAAATACTTTCCTTGAACATATGTTCGCGTTTATTTTCACTAGCATCGCATGCTACTGTTTTTAGCCCTAGCCAGCTGGCATGGCGTGAATTCCGCAAACCCAAAGAACCAATGTCGAGAATGCGTCGAGCTAGCTAACGTGATAGTTTGATACCGTCCAATAGTTATTTTTAGCTATGAACGCTACGCCCTCGAGTCTACCTGTGTTTCTGTCGTTTTCGTCAGGACCGTACAGATAAAGTAGCTGCCTCTCAATCACTGCTTACAGGTCGGGACGAGCCGAAATGGACGCCCCATCCCCATCACCCCTGACAGATTTCTAGCGGTGACACCAGCAACTCCACTCCGCCGCGTCCTGGCCCTGCACACGCGCAAGAACCCAAACCGTGGCTGTCTTTCTTTTCTATGACACATCCGATTTATGCCCAGTTAGATTCGGTAGAATCGCTGTTGGACGAACTTCCATATATGTTTTATCTGGGCCTGTTCTTTGTGAATGTCCTGATCCTCTACTATGCCTTTCTGATGGAGTACATCGTCCTGAATGTGGGGATAGTGTTTCTGCCGGAGGATATGGACCAGGCGCTGGTGGACCTCGGGGTGCTGTCCGACCCGGCCTCTGTCCCTTATGACACGGACACGGAGCTGGATGTGTTTGAGGGGTATCTTGAGTGACAGGGCGGTCCTGGAGGGAGAAAAAGAAAGTTAAGAGGAGGTGATGATGATGATGATGCAGAGGTCCCGGGCAGATTGGACCAGCGTGAACACTCCCTGGTCAGTGATGAGGGGAAGAAATGCCCCAGAGTGGATGCTGTTGCTGCCTTTTTCTTACACAGACATATCAGTGAAAAAGTAAGTGCATGCAACATATTTTGTGTTTCAAGGTTTGTTTGATGCACATAAAGATAGGTGTAGAACAATATGTACTGTTAGGTTCATGTGCAGATTATAAGACAAAAGGCCCCACCACCCTACAAAGCAGCAGGAAACAGACTTTGCCCCCTTCTATGTTGTAGTGTGTTGCATCTTTTGTGGGGGTTTTGTGTCTCTTTGGGGTAATATTTTGGCTGTTTGAGGGAAATTGTGTGTGTTTTTTGGGGTTTTGTGTCTTATTGTATTCATTTTGTGTCACTTTGTGGTTGTTTTGGCCTTTTTTTAGTTATTTTGTGTCTATTTGCAGTTCCTCTGCATCTCTCTGTGGTCATTATGAGTTTCTTTCTTGTTGGTAATTTGAGTGACATTATGCAGGTAAAGACCAGGGGGGGGGGGGCCTGACACTTTGGGTCCCTGGGCCTGTGCCTGGTAGCCCTGTTCAGTAATCTATCGAAGGTAATGTTACCTTCACAGTTAAAACAGAAAAAATAACAAAATTAAATCTGGATTTTTAGGGAACAACTTAGACAGACAGGAGGTTTTGTGAATGTAAACCTCACAATTTAATGAAAGCTGGAATAAATATTTAGGTAATTATCTGTCCTAATTCTTGGTGTGCCGCATGTCCTCAGGTTGTCTCGACTTAAAAGAAGGTAGCCTGAGGAGGAGACTCAGCACCACCGGCCACATGATCAGCGACTGTCTCATGGGAAGAGCACTCTGCACCGGATCAGCTGTCAGTTTGAAGGAATAGCCACACCATGGGGTTAGCACCGGCATCTGTGTCCTTCACTTTGGACACAATGAAAGGAAGCACAATGTGCTGCAAGTGTAAGGAGACAGTTATTCCCTGTGGATGTAAAATGAATGTTAACAGAGATGTGGAGCATGACTCAGGTCGTCTGCATTGCAGCCAGTTCAGATACAGTCGCCTGATGTGTCTGGTATTTACACTGAACAATCACCCAGGCTGTGCAGGATCTGGTGGCCAACTGCTGAAGGAAGTGAATTAAAACTTCACACACAGTCACAGTGTGATGTCCTACGCAGTGTGACATCTCAGAAGAACTGGCAAACAGCGTGAAAATGATGTCCACTTTAGGTCTGTTGCATAGTTAATCACTCGCAGAAATACTTGTTTTAACTGTTTGTCCTTTTACGTTTTCAGAATGCATTGGTAATTTGCAGGCTCATCCTTGAGGTGTAATTTAAAAAAAAGTGTCTTTTGAGGTCATCTGTATATCTGCTTCAGGGATGTACACACTCTCAGGAGCTCAGTCAGGAACTCTGGGTGCACTGGTAAGACACTGACACTGGACACAGGCTGTGAAACTGTAGAATATATGAGAGCCCTAATCTTTTCAAGCTTTCTTCTGACCCAGAAACACCATATCACACCTGCCACACTACTCAGTATTATGTAGAAATTCCAAAAGTATCTAAGGAGAGTTATTTCTTTGATGCAGTCTGTCTTCTGATGATCTATATCACATTAGTAATTGGGATGACATGCAAATTTAATTTTCTGTTTAAAAGTCAACAGCAATAGTTATGAAAGCTGTGATCGCAGCTGTTATCTGTATGAGTCATGTCAACGGCTGAAACCTCATATGAAAAAGAACCTCAGAAGAAGTGCTTCAGATATTTGACTTTTTCATCTTCTATTGTCGCATTCATGTTTGTTCTTTTAATGTTAACAGATGTGTGTTAGACACATAGAAAAGACTCAACGCATGATATTGGTTGTGTGTGTTTTTTTTTTTTAAAGAAATTAGCTTTGGTTGTCAAAGTTCCGTTTTATTGCACTTTCTTCTGTTTTACTTTGTTATGAAATTAGAATTCAGTTAGTAAAATGTATATTCTTGGCAGCAATAATAAACTGGATTCAAGCAGTGAGGCAGTTCAGTAGTTATACAAATGAGCTCATGCACAGAATAAGGTAATCAAATGGTTAAGTGCAGTGGTGGATGGATGGAAGCAAAGCGCCTCTTGTCAGCGATGTTTTCTAAAGCGATAGTTCACTTGATTTACTAGATATTTGTAAGCCTCGAAAGTACTGTACATACTGTAGGTCTGTGAAGAGCACCTATAGCCCAGCTGATTACCTAAACATTGATTTTGGAGGCAGTGCAGAGGAGCCAGTATTTTCTCACAACATACAGCACCTGTCTACCAGAATAAGCAAACTGTGCAAAATAATCATTGCAATGTGGTTGTTGCACATGCACGTTTCATACTCTAAACAAGCTTTAGTCCAGAATTTCATTGCCTGGCTGTCAGTGTTTTAAACATAACATTCTGCGGGACAACCTTTCATCAAGATGGCTAACTGAAGATAACCAGATTATTGTCCACAAAAGGCCATACTCAAACTCAAGAACAGGGATGTTAAAAAATAATTGTGTCAAAAGTTTAGTAGGAAACTTAGGAGACTTCTTATGCCTTGCGTGTTCGGCCAGTATTGATTAATGATGGCTGATAACCAGATTCTTTCTTCCATTTGGATTAAAGCTGCTGTAAGCAATAGATTGTGGTGACATTTACAGTGTTTGGATTGGATTGTTTGTGCATTTGAACGAATCGATGTGTCTGTCTTTGGCAGGACAAAAGTTCTTTTGAAACAGCACTTGGATCACGTGACACTAAAGCTCAGGATACTAATATTCATTAAGTATTGTAAAACATATTTGTGTGGAATTTGATCAAACAATCATGCGATCAATACCAGGAAAGGGCTTGCTGTTGATGAACAGTGAATCATGTGAAATCAAACTGCATTATGCTGGAGGTGGAGAGCATTAAAGGGATAGTTTGGACTTTTTTAAGTGGGGTTGTATGGAGTGCTTATTAAAAGTAAGTGTTATTACATCCAGTAGATGTCAGTCAGCACGCCCTCAATTTGGAAAAGCGGCAGGAGTACTGACACAGAAGCTAAGCAATGTACTGCAGTGGCTTGGGGCCAGCAGCAAAACACATTTTAGCCACCTAAAAAATGATGTAACAGTTTAAGTGTACACCATATTTAGAACATTTTGACTGTTTCATTTTACCTTTACAACAGACAGTCTGTTCTGATAGGTAAGCCGTAAACAGCTTCAGTTTGCCTTTATGCTTTCATCAAAGCCAGACTCCATTGACAAAAACAGTAATTTTAGATTGCCGATCACAGGAGCTGCTGGTCTACCCCTGCCTTTATCTGTTAGTTTGTTTATGCTCTTGTGTGACTTTGGGGAATCCAAACTAACCCTTTTAAAAGCCAAAGTCACACAATAATACAAACAAACTAACTGGTAAAGGTGGTGGTAGACCAGTAGCTCCTGTTTTCAGTGATGTTAAATTGCTTCTTTTCTCAATGTAGTCTGGCTTCGATGAAAGCGATAAAACAACTTAATACTCTAAATCTAGTGTACACGTAAAGTGATATTATTTTAGGTGGATAAAATATGTTTTGCTGCTGCACCTGTCCACAGCAGTACATGCTTAGCCTCCATGTTGGATTCCAGCCTGCCTCTCCAAACTGGGGGAGTGCTGACGGACATCTACTATATAATACACTGATTGTGAATTCAAAAGATCCAAACGATCCCTTCAACACGCCGATGTCCATATGATGATTTAGGTAATTTAAATATTAAACTCGCTCCCCATATTCTAAAAATCATTTTGCAGGTGAAGCTGTTTAAAGGGGAGGATCCTTGTTTTGTATTTACACTGTTAAATCACTGGTGTTTAGTTGCAGGTATAAGACTGTTTGTGCCATTTCCCAGGCATGATACCACACTGTGCTGGTCAGGTTCTGATCAACTCTGTTCACAACAGCTTAGTTAAGTGGAAACCCATTAGACTCCGAAAGGACTGTGACATATCATCAACATACAGCCTTTACCCAGTGCTCGTGTCATCCCTCCACATCTGCTTCTTTGCAGACATGCACATGCTATAATAAGCTATGGATCGTAACAGAGTTTTATTTTCCAATGTGTATTTAATAAACTTTGAGCGAATGCCAACTTGTTCGCCTCTTACTTCAACTGTCATTTCAGATGGATGCTGATTTATTATCTTGCAGTTGTTCTTTTAAAGTGGACATGTTGATCTCAGACTGTTTACTTGTTACCATGTGCTCTTTTGGTGTCACTTTAGATTTTGTCCACAAGAGAGCGTCAGTGCACCAGACAACAACAGCAGGGGATTGTTGGAATGCTTTGATGCCACTGGTGCTTTACAATGAAAATTTGTAACACATCAGTGGTCCTCTGGTCTTTAAATTCATTTAGACTCTGCAAAATATGAAGCTAATCTGTAATAACAGTGATATTTGAGATTATTGTGATGCAGTCATGAAGTATACCAAGATTTTACCTGGGCATGATGGTACTTCACATATAGTAAAATACAGAAAAGATCATTTAATCAGTTTTAATTTTCTATTTATTGAGATCCAAGTACGACTTGGTCCGTTTACACATTAACCAAATATGGCTTCACTTATTAAATTAGCACTGTAATTAAATTCTTAGAGGGTTCATAGAAACAAGTGCATGCATTGAAGACCTCTAGCACCAACCTACAGAGCATCTGCCGCTCATATCCTTCCTTTTAAAGTCAATTACACGTCTAAGGTAAAAACTAAAAATACAAAAGAAGAAGCTACTGTGAGTTTCACATCTATGACGTACACGATGACATGCAAATGATTAAAATGTCAGAGAGCTTGAAGAGCAGCGTTATTTTGAAGTCAAAGTGATAATCAAATTAGAGATGTGGGTGATGGTTCAGAGGTCTGGTGAAACTTGACCCAGTGTCTACACTTGTGGGTGATACCTATGGCTCTCTGATATTTAAGGCTCTTTATTGATTCACTCTTTATCTTAGCTTGATTTTACTTTTAGAGGACTGCCGTAGTCCACTTCCATAATGTTTTGGGACTGACAAGAAACAGATTAGGAAAAGAATTGGCAAAATAAATGCGTCAGAGCCTCAGATATCCTGACACTGAGGTCAAGCCCCCAAGACACTGGTTTTGTCATTTCCCATGAGGCGACTCAACAGCCCCTCTGTTCCTGTTGATGTCTTTCACAGTCCACATCCAACACTTAGTAGCACAGGCTTTCAGCTAAGAATTGTTGCCTCCAGCCTCTTTAAGGGTGATATAACTCTTAAGAGTCATCCGAGGGCACCTTAAAGGGAAACTTTGGTATTTTTATTTTTTGACAGAGGTAAAATGGTTCATTTCTCTGTGACATCTTTTCTGTAATGTTGTCAGACACGTATAATCCCAGTCTGAGCATGTTGGGAAACACTCTTAATGGAAGTGAATTGACAATGCACAATTTCCCATAGCTGTAGGGATTACAGTATTGCCTGTTTCACCTCTGCAGCTCCCAGTGTTTTTTGCAAAACATTATAATGTCACAGCAAAGTTGGCCTTTGACCTTTTGAATATAACTTGTCATCATTTCATCATTTTATCTTATTAAATATTTGTGTGAAATTTTGTCATAATGAGGGTATAAATTCTTTATTTATAGCCAAAAACATATCTTGTGAGGTCACAGTGACCTTGAACTTCGACCACGAAATTCTTATAAGTTCATCCTTAAGTCCAGGTGGACGTTTGTGCCAAATTTGAGGAAATTCTTTGAAGACTTTCTTAAAATATTGCCTTCAAAATAATTAAACAGATGCAGGGTTATAGTGTCCTTTACCACTGACAAACAAAATCTAATAACCTCATCAGTTCATCGTTGACTCCGAGTGGATGTTTGTGCCAAATTTGAAGAAATTCCCTGAAGGTGTTCTTGAGATATTGCATTCACAAGAATGGGACTTGCAAACAGATGGACAACATGAAAACACAATACCTTCAGCCGTGGCTATTGCTGGCATGGAGGCATAAAATTGGTTGTCTCGATTAGTCTCTTAGACACAAACACACAGGAAAACAGTGGCATCATAAATGCCAAAAATTCCTTTGAGGAACACGACAAGTATTAACAAAGTATTTATGTTGTCAGCAAAGATGAGTCGTTCTCCCTTATTTTACCATGATATCACAATAAGGGAAACTCTGCCCTCACTCTGTACAGTCAGTAAAGCAAATAATAGCTTAATTCAAATAAAGTAATCTGATCAACTACGCACAGTGGCAAACACCAAACATGATAAAGGTCAATCTGGATGAAAACAGAGAACAGAAACCTGTTGGGAGAGAAGTTATGACACGCAGAAAAAAAGAGGAAAGAAAACAATGTATCTGGTGAAAAGATAAAACATTTTATGTATATTAAAGTGCCAAGTGATTGTTTCATTTACAGCCACAAAAGAAGTGCCAACAAAAATACTGCTGATGTCACAAAAAACAACACATGGTAGCAGACATTTGATAAAGACAGCGTAACAGCATAAAGACTTGTATCATGGTGCAAATGTGCTTATTGAAATTGTACCAAAAACTACAACACACTCACACAGTGCACACAGTGTGTCATGCTGAAGGATGAATTACTCCTTTGTGGCACTGGGTGGGATCTTTGGAAGAATCTGCCAAGAGCAAATGTTGACTAAAGCAGCAAAGACCTTCATTTTTGGTTTCTTTTAGTGCACTTTTACTTTCTCGTACTTTCTCTTTGTTCCTGTTTCTTCATCATGAATGTTTTAGAAAATGTAGAGAGTAGTGTAAACATGTATGCTTGAGAAGCATGATAAAAAAGTTCATAGCCTTTTGGTAAAGAGATTTCATATGGCTCTATTGCCAGGAGTGGATCCGGCTGTCCTGTTGCTGAAGTCTCTCAAACACCCCGTATGGAATACACTGGTTCCACATCCTGTGATAGGATGAGATGGGAAAAATATTATAAATATATATAAATATAAAAATATATATAAAAATATAAATATTAATATGGCATGCCAGGGAAAGAAATCAGATAACAGTACTTTGGTTTTGGTTTTGGTTGTGGAGCAGTGCTCAAAAAAAGAGGCGTGAATAATGATGGTGACTATGCACACACGTTGTCTTACCTCAGAGTTTTCATTTTTTTACAGTTTCTCAGACTGTCTGCCAAACTTTGTGCTCCAACGTCTGTCAGCTTGTTGTACTTCACACTGTCAAACAGAAAACAGTTTACACCTTAAATGTCACTCCAACATATCACTCACTAAAGATCAATTGATCAACATTTATTTAATCATATTTATACGGATCTTCATTTGATGTGTGTGTTTCGATTTCTGTGCATAGTATGATGACAATGTTACACAGATATCACAGTGCATATTCTCATTAATTATATAAACAAAGAGGCGTCAGATATGAAGACAGCACGTCTTAAAGCACACACATACACACAGAAATAAACGTCTATTGTAAACATGACACATATATACATATATATATATATATGTTAAGTCTTACTCCAGGTCAGTGAGCGAAGCCATGTGTGGGAGAACAGCTGCTAAACTCTCTGCCCCTTCATCAGAAATCACGTTACTGTAGAGACTGGAACAAACAGAGGGCAGAGATAGGGAAGTGAAATTATGTGGGTCTACAGTATGTACCACGGTGGGGGGTGTTGTGTAGGTATTTATATTTGTATGTGTGTGTGTGTGTGTGTGTGTGTGTATTATATACCTCAAACAGTGCAGTTTGGGCAGATGCCTCAGTGTGTTCGCCAGTCTCTTCATCCCCTGGTCTCCGATACAGTTCTGTGACACACTAGACACCAAAAGGAGAGCCGTCACACTTGGCCAAACACACATTCTATACGTTACAATCTTACTATGTTGTACAGGATGAGAAAGGAACACGGTGTACTCACTTGAGTATCTCCAGGGAACACAGTGAAGCTAAAGCATCAGCCAGTTTCTCTGCTCCTTTGTCTCCTATCTTACTGTTTTCTAGACTGAAGGAAGGAAAGGAGAACTACCATCAGACACTGGAAACAAACACATTAATGCATTTGAAGAAGTAGAAGTAAAGGGGTGTGTATTTACTCTAAGTGCTGTAGGTTATGTAGACCTGGCAGGAGCTCCCACAGCTTGGGAAGAGCCAGGGGACCCTTCTCTGGACCGAGCCTAGACAGAAAAATAAAGTCATTACTGTCATTGTAATCATCAATTCTACTCAGATGTACTCTTCCTTAATTCGGTAATCACATTACAGTTACTAATCAAATAAGTATGTTGTTATTTGTGTTACATAAGTTGTTTAATTATCTGCATGGGCGGATAGGAAAAGCTCATTAAATGTGCCGACAACAGCGTTGCCGTCCAGTGCGCAAGTGGAGTGCATTCTTAATTCATCTATTGAGCCTTGCTTTGTGCTTATACGTGAGCATATGTGAGGTTTAACTTTATATTTCCAACTGGCAATTACGTGAAGTTGCATCTCAGACATAATCTAACCAGTAGACTTTTTACAGGGAGTGATTAAGTACAGTAATACATTACTCATTTAAATAACGAGTAGTGTGTAATACATTACTTTATTGAACACTGGTCACATGTCAGCGTTACTCACTCAAACTCCAGCTTGTGTAGCTCTTTGACGGCTGGTATTCCCTCTGCCAGGATTGAATCTGACTGGCTGGAACTAAAAGCGAACACAACACATACCTCAGAGGCCAGACAGACATAGTTTGTATGTTGCAAAGGGTGACTGAGTTTATCCGCGTGTGTGTGTGTGTTGTGTTTGTGTAGGAAGAAGGGGGCTGTATTACCTGTCCGACAGCCTCTTGTGCACATGTATATTCACCAGCTTTGCCAGGTGCTCTATGTGACACACCTGTGTGGCTTTCAGAGGGTGGATTTTGAATTTGGACACCGTCCCTTGTAAGAGCTCTTCTTCGCCGTTCTGCTCTAGCTGCTCCCATAGGGTGATGACATCAGCAATGCATGCCCTAGAAGACACCCAAGGGTTGATGTTTGTATCAATGGATTAATATCACAGAGAAATACAAAGGTTGACAGACCTACCCTTATTAGGGTTTCTAAGCTGTAACTGAACAATCACTGTTTGGGGAGGGATTTTACAAAATCAACTGTGTACCTGTATGTGTTGATGTTGTTGAGCCCGACTAGAGCTCTGAGTCCGGAAATCTGTATCCTAGAATCCTCCAGATCCAAACAGAACCTTCTACCTTCAGTTCCACCCCTTTCGAGAACATGCTGCACGGTGAACACATCCGAAGGCTTGAGAGGAACTCCACGAAATGTCAGAACTTCTGGAAGACTTGCTGCCAGGTGAGCAACTAATTGTGTGCTGCCACTGTCTCTGTTACCATCACCATGTGTGGAGTTCGCCTCATACACATAGTGACACGCCTCCAGGATCTGAGCGGGGCTGAGGTCACCGTAGGAAAGACCCTCAAGGTGTTTTGTTACTAGAGCCTGCTTGGCAGCGATCATATCTCTGAAGGTTTTCTCTGTGTATGAGTGAAGCCTCTGCAGCTCTGTTCTGTTGTGGAACAGGAGTCCGACTGCAAATCGCTGAGTGAGCTCAAGCTCCTCCCTTTGGGGTCTCCGACGTCCCTTCTGGCCCGACTGAAAAGGGAGGGTTGGATGGAAGGCACGGTCTGTTACAGTCCTGAGGAAACAGAAAATGGGAAAGAGTCAGGGAAATCCAGAGAAGGGAGAGCACTGAAAGTGAAAGAGAAAAGAAACTGGGACTTTCATTTTTAAACAAAGGACATAGAAGATACTATGCCAGCTTAAAAGCTTTACACTCTATCAACCACTTCTCATTTAATCTTTATACCCATACAATTCTAAAAGAAAGTATAGAGGAGGACTATTTTTCTCTGGTGAATCAAGAAACCTTTACCTTGATAGAGATAAATGGACCCCTGCCAGGTAACTCTGAAGAAAAGGGTTGGCCCACAACAGGATGTGGTCATCACCAGCATCAGTGTGTTCAGTGTCTGTCCCCTTTTCCCCCCTCTTTTCTCCATTCTCTCTGGATCCCATTCCTTCACTATCCTCTCTTCCCCCTCCCTCTGTCTCACCACTTGAGACAACCTGCCTTGTCCCTAGATGGCAAGAGAAGAAAAGCCCTGCCGTGTGGCCGAATGCCTTGAGTTTGGCTGATATGGTTCGTCCTGTGGGGAGGGTGGAGGAGTTTGCTTTGACCGACTCCCAGGCCAAAGAACCCAGCTGGGATAGCAACTCTTTCTCCTCTGCTCTTTCTGCTTCCTCTCCAGCACTCCTCCTCCCATCAACGTCATCTTCCTCTTTGTCCTGTTTTTTTGCTCTCCTTGCTCGTTGGGTGCGCGAGCCAGCGTGACCCTGTGCTCTGGACTTTCTCCGAGAGTTTTTGTGAAGCGTCTTCACTTGAGAACTACTTGAGATTTCCGTCTGTGTTTCTTCCTCTGTTTGCATAGATGTTTCTGACTGAGTTTCAGCCTGTGAGCGTGTGATTTTTCTGTGTTCTTCCAGTTTCAGACGAACCACGTGATGGCAGAGTCCAGTTAAAGTTCTCGGTAGGACCTCCGAAATTTTGCACTGCTCTAAAACCAAGCAGACCAACCGACACAGTCCAGGGTTCCAGCAGAGGAGGTGGAGATAGCTGCAGTTTTTTAAGCAGTCCAAAGCAGATGCTCTGAGGTCAGGATCTGTGAAGTACTGAGACAAATATGTCTCTACATCTGTGGGAGAGAAGCCGCACATCTCCAAAATGCTGTCTGTCCGCCGGAGTAGCTGGGTGGCAGTGCCTCTTGGTCGAGTCGAGAGCAGAAGAGTGCAGCCTGGAAGCAGGATCCTCTGAAGGATGGCAGAGTATAAATGTCTTACTGCGAAGGTCTGCGCTTTACTGTCTTTCTGCAGTGATGCTATAATGTCTTTTTCCTGAGTCTGGAGAAGAGTTTCATAGTCCCGCAACTCGCCAAACCCATCAAAAATGATGAGCACGCGCTTAGGGGCTGCGAGGATTTGAGCGTACACTGCCTCAGGGTCCATGCAGGAAGGAGCGAAGGAGGAGAGGTTTAGTAGGAGGGTCTGAAGGCTATAGGTTGCCTCTGTTAAAGAGATTGATTTTCCATCTAATAAGAAGACAAAGTCAAACTGTGGGATGCAGTCTCTGGACCAGTCAAGACACAGCTTCTTGATCAGGGTGGTTTTTCCCATACCAGCATTGCCAAGCAGCACTATGTAGCGTTTGGGTTTGTCTCCATTTGAGCCTTCGAAGATCTGAGTGGATAAAGACAAAGATATGGATACCAGTGAGTTGCAGCCAGTGATTTCAGCAATGTTTTTGACCTGTTTGACTTGTCATATAAACAAATCAGCACTCACAGTTCACAGAAAAAGGCTGTTCCCATGCACTAGTATTGAATTTGGCTGTGTTTAAAAAGCAGTAGGTGATAACTGTTCATCCATCTACTCAAAGTGAAACTATTACCTGACTGTGCTCCAACAGGCTCTTTTGCCTATCCGTATCTCCCATGATGATAAGCTCCTTGTCCAGGGTTTTGTTTGTGCTTTTTCCAGAGCGAATCTCTCTCTGGCTCACTGGCACATCCACGTAATGAGAGGTCAGGCTAAGGCCCGCCTCCATATCCTGGCAACTTTGACTCATATGGGCTTTGGTTTCCTGGATGTAGTCCTTTACAACTTCTGAAAAAGAAACACAACTGATTGTGAACCTGCTTCTCCACAACAAAAAAACATGATTTGTGCTTTTAAGAAATTTTACAGTAAAGCAGAAAAGAGGAATAAAAGCATGTGGTAACTTACGAGGAATGTCAATGACAGTGGGAGACTGAGGAAGAGGTGATTCCTTACATGTGGTCATCTCTGAAATGCAGCATGTCAAAATTTTTGTAACATGACAGCAACTCCACACGGTGATTTACACACAACGAGAAAAGAGAGATACTGATACTCACCATTGCTGGGGGACAGGGGTGAGGCACAAGGGGGAGACATGGCTTTGCTAGCGGTTTCCGACAGAGATCCTAATGGGGAGGAACTCATTTGGACTGGCGCAACTGCACCATCGACTACGAACACAAGAGGAGAACAATTAACAGCCTGCATTCTCACACACAGCAGTCAGTACAGAGAAGTTTCCATGTTGTTACTTAAAAAGCAGAACTAAAACTATACACGTAGGGCTACAAACTATATCACACTGCCAGAATGAAATCTTTGCATATGTGCACATAAAGTAAGACGGCAGACACGCACAATGACATGCACATCCCAGATTAAAGAGTTCTTTACTCACTTGGGGAAAGGGGTGGCACTTGGTGTTTGAAGGGTGGTGAGGCAGCAGGAACTATAAAAGAAATAAGGCCAAGGCAAGTGAATTTGTTTGACAGGTTTCATAAACAGTGCTTTACAGTGCACAGAAATACGTTACATTGTAAAAGAATAATTTAACATTCATTTAAAGGAGCTCTATATGAAATTCAAAGCCTCTAAGTTTTCCAGACATGGCTCTCAACATGGAGGGAGGCTGCTAGCAGCTAGTTGTTAAAGGTGCTAACTCCATAAATGGCGCCAAACAATGGCAACAGTGCTGATAGAGCTAACAGTGTTAACCGGGGGGGAACTGGAGGGTGGGCACTGTGCTTCCAGTGTGACACAGTCCCAATTAATCCAGTCTCACTCAGAAGTCGTCGAAATCCAGTGCTTGGGCAGTGACTTGCAACGTCAGGGGAAACGGAGCCGGACAAGAACTAAAGTTAAGGTGGCGAAAATCTGAGTACGGCGGGTGGGAGTGGTGGATGGGTCCAACAAACTGAGGCCAAACCCTGTTCTTTTTTCCAAAACCTAACCACGTGCCTTTGTTGCCGAAACCCAACCACTTATGATAGTTGACAGAGGAAAAAAAAAACATTCAATTTGCATTGCTGTACTGATGCAGTGCTTTTATTTTGAAAGAGACTGTATGTTAATGGTAAATTTCCTGTGAAAACAGAAGTGTATTTTGAAAGAAGACTGGCATACATCGACATGGCATCCCAGAACGTCAACAACCAGCTCACCCAGATATCTTTCATGTCGTGTCTGGACGTGGGAGTGTCAATGTCAATATGTGACGAGGTCGGAGTGAGAATGTGGCATCCTAATACCAGTGGTAACTGCCATGTGAGCGCAGTGCAAAGTAGCCATGAATGCTAGTCAGTGGGATACACACATGCACATGTGGCCAGACCCAGTCGCCAAATTCAGTAATTTTCAAATCCTTCTGGGGGAAGGTATGGGAGCTTCAAACAAAAAAGAGGGACCTAGGACTGAGGCCTGGGAGACTCCACATCCTACCAGATACATAATTCATAACAGAGATAAAGTGGTTCTGTCTATCCAGCACATGCTTAACTGACTCAAACACAGGATAATATTCAATGGGACTACAACTGAATTTTTGGCAGATAAAGTACCAAATGAACATAAAAAGTAGCTGCTAGAAAAAAAATTTCAGTCACTTCAAACAGGAAATAGGGTCTGTGGTTGCTAATTACACCCCTATTTAGGCCACACTTCTCAGAGGAAGCTTGATGATGCAGTTTTCAGGGCAACTGCATACCAACTGAGTCTTCATTTCCCCTATACAATCAACTCCTCTCTGTCACCATGTCAGCAAAAACAAACGTGATGTTTCCCAGGACTACTGCACTGAAACTGGTTAACCAGTGTATGTGAATACTTCACTCACCTAATATGTAAGTGGGCGCAGCAGCTGTGTTGGGGAGTGGAAGTCTAATAACCGGAGGAGAGAGACGCAGTGTCTGAACAACCTGATATGCTGGAGTGTCTGGGATGGTGATGAACTGAATGGAGGGATGCAGATGAAGGATTCTTGGGGGAGTGGTTGGGGGGGCCGCGGTCTCTGGTGAACTCAGCTCTGATCCCAGGTCAGTGTCTGCAAAAGAAACAGAGACAACAACCCTTATCTGTCTCTGCCAACGGGTCTTGTTAACCTTGAGTGATTCAAAACACAAGATGGAGGCGGAAAACAAGCAGATAGTTTAGCTTCCAAGGGAATAACAAGGGATTTAGACCCAAAGATTTTGTGTCACATCTGGAATGACAGGACTTTTCATCATGTTGAGAACTAAATCAGACGTCTAAAAAGCACCAAACTGATCTAAGAGACGTCGAGTGAGGAGAGAGTTCTACTTTTGTTTCAAAAGTGTGATCTCTTATCTGGTGACTTCAAAATTAAACTTCCTGTTTCTTGATCTGCATTCTAGTGCCACGAAGGAACCGAGTCAACCATAACCAACCAACATCCCCTTAACCCATGTGTAAAATGTTACTACTGTAGCCTCACGTGGTTTGCCCTGTCTGTAAAATGTCATTATATAGAGAACTCTCATGTGCATAGTGCTCAGATAGTTTGATTGTGTCACAACAGCCTTTTACTATTCAAATGGATATTTCTATCATTAATATATGACAATAACTTGAATTATTGCAGATTTTCACCTCTGAGGCAGAAACATTTTTGAATGCTTCTTTAAATGTTAAAACAAAACGTACAGGGTCTGTCTTTTCCACTAAGAATTGCATTAGTTTACAGTAGGAACACTAAAAACTTACCTTGAGTGACAGTCGGCTCAGCCTGTACCTGTTTGGTTTTTGGTCGACCTGCAAGAGTTGAAAAGTTGAAAACATTACAATATGGTTCTTAGCCAACCTCACAGGAAGGCAGCCACAAAATAAGCTCAGAAACACCAAAATGATCTAAAGAGTGTTGGAGATATCGGCTGTAGAGATGTCTGCCTTCTCTCCAATATAATGGAACTAGATGGCACTCGACTTCTGGTGTTTAAAGCACCAAAAAAAATACATTTGAAAAACTCAACAGCAATGTCTCTTTCTAGAAATTATTTACATGACTAAAGATAATCCACAGACCTTGTTGTGAGCAGTTTCATGTAGGCAACTATTTTCTGTCTACCAAACTGCAACCACCAACCGCATCACCACGCAGAAGTGAGTGTGCATCTACTCGCGGACAAGAAGCTCATGCTTGTGACAGTGTGAGATATAAACTGTAATGATTTGGGGTAAACATCCCCTTTAACTACAAATTTTGTTAGCATTTTAGCATTTCTGCTGGCCATGTTAAAGCATGCTGTATATGACTGACATTCATTTCTGTACAATATGATTTCATTGTTGCTGTTAACACTGCCGCCTCACAACAAGAGGGTTCTGGGTTCAAACTTGCATCCCGGCTTGGGTTCCTCTGCGTGGAGTTTGTCTCTGTGTCAATGTAGGGGTTTTTTCTGGGTTTTTCCCACAGTCCAAAGACATGAAGGTTAGGTTAATTGGTGACTCTAAATTTCCCGTGTGAATATGAGCGTGAGTAGTTTGTCACTATGCGTTGGCTCTGTGCTAGTCTGGCGATCTGTCCTGGGTGTACCAAGCTGGGACAGGCTACAGAAAATGGATGGATGGATGGATGGATTTCATTGTTACACTACTATGGCATGGTAATAAAAATTTGTACTGCATCATTTCCTGACAGTAATCAAACTCTAAAAGACCTTGATGCCATCTCGATATTCCACATGAT